>VZTL01003511.1:0-18550 GCA_013400535.1 Scopus umbretta | reverse complement strand
AGGTAGTGAATGAATTCCTTGTTTGGCTTTGCTTGCATGCACAGCTTTTGCTTTACTTAGTAAACTGTCTTTATCTCAACCCATGAGTTTTTTTGACTTTTATCCTCCCAATTCTTTTCCCCATTCCACCAGGGGGGGAATGAGAGAGCTGCTGTGTGGTGCTTAGTTACCAGATGGGGTTAAACCACAACAGGCTCTCTGACTTCATTGGTAGTCTTCAGAAGCTTTCAATTATAAAGATAGTCAAATACATTCCTGGCTCAAAGTTGACATAATTGCACTTATATTTAAATAACTTTGATTTTAAAGAAAAAAAAATTACAACAAAGTATAATTGCTAACAATGCATTAGAAGAAAATGCATGTCTACAAAACTCTTGCAAGATCATCTCACATATAACTCATTTTCAGACTTTGAAAGATTTTTCACGTGTATCCTGATAAGGACAGATGCATTTAATAGTAGTTTGGGACTTTTTTCAAACTGCAATATTAGTTTTATGGCAGTTTAATACATATTAATGCCAGAATATATTACTCATAAGAATCATAAAAACATGGAAAAGATAGTAAAGACGACCTTGATTTTCACCAGCCTATCCAGAAACCAAAAGGCTGAATTACCTATGTGGAGATATATACCCCTTGTATATATGTAGTGTTTTAAAAATACCAACATGTTTTAAATTTTTTTAAAAGATACTGTGGGTACAATTAAAGATAAAAGATATAGAGTATTTTATATCTGAAAACCAACTAAATAAGTGCATCACAAGGAGCTATTTTTTTTAAAACATGAAGCATCTGTATGCTATAATTGCTGTGTTGATTTGTAAATGTCATGAATTTAAAAAAATACATTTATTGTCTTCTACAAGTGACATTAATTATTTAAAGTTTCTGAAGGCTTTGGAATGTAACTCATTTGTAAATACACCAGATAAATGTTAAGTAGTGTTACTATAAATTTGCAATGACAAAAGAAATCTAATAATATTATTTTATTGATTTGCTAAAGTGACAGCAACAAGCTGGGTTTGTTCTACTGTGAAAATGTTTTTATGTTAAATTGCTGCAAAACTTTTTTTTTTTTTTTTTTTTTTTTTAAATTACCATGCCCAGCCCAGGAAAAAAATTACCTCTGCACAAACATGGAGGTCTGTAAGCATGCACGAAAACTAAGGCTTTTATAACACATAAGGAAATAAAGATATGACTAAGGAACTCTGTGGAATATTAGTTCCTCTGGTAACAATTGCAACTAAATTACTCTGGAACTACCCCTGTGCAGTTTTTTCATAGAAGGACCTTTAGACCAACATCAAGGAGACACCAAAATGAAACATGAACTGGAGAATTAAGAGCCCCCAAACCCAAATGGATCAGAGCAGGACAGTCACTGCATCTGAATGTATGACTTTTATATTAATAAGAAAATAATTAGAAATTTAATCCAGATTTTAATTTTTCCAGTGTTGTACCTTGGTTAATAAGCTGCGTTGTAAGTTATGTACTGATATTGTATAGTATTTAATTCCAACTTATAGCCTAAAAAAATCTGTAATATTCTATTCAAATTATTTTTTAAAAGTCAACCAGAAAGTGAGAAACTTTTGAAAGATTTTATTGTCTTCTTTCTGGCATAGTCAATATTTGTGAGGATATCTCTGTACACATAGGTTCAATATGTACCCCTCTTTTTTTTAAACACTAAAGCAATGGGTGATTTGATGAGTAGCAAGACAGCATTAACCAGAGGAGAAAGTTTTTTCCAAGCTGTCCTAACAACAGTACAGTTTTCCTCAACTCACAATAAAATATTTATTTCTTGAATGAATGTAAATAAACTTCCTAACACAGGGTAGAGAGTTTCATAACATGTTCATTTCAGAAAATACTAGCTCACTCTTTTTTATTAAAAAATGATTTATCATTCAAGATAAAGTGCTTTACTTCACTACAAAAGGAACAAGTTTTACTTTAAGTAAGATAGAAGCATAACTCAGAAGTGTAATGCAATATACTTTAAGTGCAAGTTATGCCCTCTATAATGCATGAGAAAACCTGTTTATAATGGGACCAGGACACATTCTTTAGCTTTCAAATCTACTTGGGTCCTACTGTGCATGAAGGATATTTGTTGGTAAATGGAGAAATAATGGATTTTCATAACTGGCAGTGAAATTCACCCTGCTGATATAGAAGAATAGCACACCAATGCAAATGAAACAGGACAAGCATCGCTGCAAGAGGAAATCCTTTTTATTTGAACTTTCATTGTACTAATACTGGGGTTTCATGTTAAAAATTTGCCTTTTGTATCCCGTTCAGCAGAAACCAAGAACTCTCAACACTTCTTGATGGCAGTCAGAACTTCACCAGGGAACTCGTCAATATTGCATGGAGTATGTTGCTGAAACATACATACACCTGAAGGAACAACAAAACAGAAAAAAAGATCGATGTGTTTTATGAAAGCCACATCTCTTATCTATGGCTCCTTTTGCTATTCTCTCCTTATAAGGATTTAAAGGAGAAAATGGGACAGTGTTTCATCTTGTACTAGTTAGTACATTGTGTACGTACATTCTGAATGTGGAAATAAAGCATGAGAAAATACATTCTGTTTCAGTCAGTTCTAGGGCAACAACCACTTTTTGTGGGAACTCTGGCTTGATTCAAATACTTAAAAATCTAAAAGTTGTTTTTTTTTTTTTTCCCCCAAATCATTCACATAACATTGATGTAACAACATATATCACTGAGTAGGTCATCATACAAATAGTGTAGGTTTGGTGTATGACTGAGCAGTATTTATATCACTAGGACATTAAAGGAGTGATTCTGATGCTAAGACACAGATGTCTACCACTTTAGGTGGCCTAAAGTTTCTGTTGCTCAGAAAAGCACAGATGTTCTGCATCTCATCTGCCAGCCCCATGTGAGTGACTGGATATCCTAGGGCACTTACATGGTATGTGTTGTCAATGCATGGGCAGCTGAATTGCATCCTAAACTAACCAGCACTTACTCATCTAATCCAATATAGCCATGTAAGTTCCATTATAGTTAAAAAGACTATAAAAGAAAGAGGACATCCCCTACAGAGAATGATTTCTTAAATAGAAGATATGAGTTGTCCTTTGGAAACACCTTTCTCTCCACTAGTATAAAAGAAGATGACTACTTGGGTCCATCCCCAGGTGTCTAGGGAGATGAAGCTTACTGCAAGATATCTTTTGTAATCCTCTATGAGGAAGTACTTCATTTGAATTCAGTTCTAAGTCTCAAGAATAAGCCTCACTGTTTCCTAAAAAAAGTAGCACCTTTCTTTATATCAGTGAATATTAATGGAAAACTTGCTTTGTATTATGGGGGAAATGATCAAATAAACAACTCCCTCACCCCAAGTCTCACTGTAAGATTTCTCTCCTGAAGCATTAGATATTTTATTAATTCACAGTTATAATTGTGCTACAATGACAAAAAAGAAAAAAAAAAAGACTATTGCAGTTACAAAAGTTGGTAATTCTGCTTTGTAGAAACAAATATATTTTTCAACATCTTTCTGTGCCTGCCAGGCTGACCTTAACACTTTCTTATTTTGTAATCAATACTAAGAATAGATTTAACATTTGGTTTCAAATTTCCTTAATATTTTTCTGCTTACATCAAGTCTGGTTTATCTAATTATACCTTTAATTTGATACAGAGTTTATTAGCTAACACAATACACATGAGATACAAGAAAGCTCTAGGTTTTCAATATTTTATGCAGATGTGTAACTTATGGTATGCACAGTTTGGAGTTAGTATACAAAATTTACTTTATTTGCTGGTAAGAGAGTAACAACTTTTGCCTGGCTGATAAAAAAAAAAAAAAACAACTTAATTTGACACACCACAGAGTTAAATATTAACTAAAAGGGCAATTAAACCAAGTGAAATGTTTATTCATGTCCTGAGCCTGAAGAGTGATAAAACTATAGATTTAGAATGTGTAATTTTATCTGGGGTTTAAAAATAAGTTAAGTCATAAAGACATAGTCTCTTAGCCATATGCTGTATGCAATGAAGTGCACTGTGATATAATCTGGAATGAAATGACCTTCACTTTTCCGTCAGACATTTAGTAAATATTTTAACAGTTTGGTCTCAGTCTTTCTTAGCTGTAACAACTTTGTTTAAAAGTGTTCTTCCCTTCTTCCTTCCCTTAGACTTGTCACTGAACTTCCTAAGTAGTTCTGGAGAAGCATGTCTTCAGACAATGTTGAAATTTCCCAAATGATAGAATGAGGAAAAACACTTGCATTGATTTGATATTTGAAGGAATCACAGGAGGAAGGAAAAAAAAATAAAATAAAAAAAATTAAAGGGCATTGTTACTGTCCTTCCAAATTGGCAAAATACAATTTTAATATAGACATGAGTAAGTGGTGGTAGTTTATACTTCAGGACTATTGCTTGGACTCACGTGGAGCGGGTAAGCATTGGATTCCATGGAAAAATGTGCTGATAAGGAGAAGAAAAAGAGTGGTTTGTTTCACATGACAGGAGAAGAGGTAGAGGAAGGGAAAAAGCAAAAAAGATGAAATAAAGATGTTGGGAGAGACTGCTAGTTCACAGGCATAACTGCATTATGCACAGGCATAACCTCATGCAGGCTTGGGAGTGAGGGCAACGTGTTAGATTCCAAAGGTAAATGGATGTTAGTATGGTAAAAAGATGAAAGAGATAAAATTTAAATTTCACATACAATTACATATCATCTCACAGACTGCAGTTCATTCAAGTAGTGTGAGAGATCACAGGATTACATGAAATCAAATCAAGGTCATTTGAGAAAAATTATTTTAGTTAGTGTGGTATATAAACAAATAGAAGGGTGTAAGAATATGGCAAAGAGAGAGGAAATTATCCATTTGAGAATTCCAGTGGCAAAATGCTTAACTACCATGTGCATATTTTATGATGCTTCAAGGAGCTCTTCATAGAATTATATTAATTTTTTACATTTTTTACATTTACATTCATTTTTCTCATTACAGTAAGACTCATGGAATTACTAGTGCCCAGGTACAGTTGTTATGTAGAAAAAGGACTTAAGTCCATGGAATGATAAATTGATTATGAATTTTTAAACAGGTGAGTCTTCAAAAAATGTCATTAGAGATCTGCCTTGGGAAACGGCAATACATTTTAACTCATACTCTGCTTTTGTGTTTGTTAAAAAAACATTATGTTTGTTTCCAATTTTTCACAAAATAACTGCAAAGCTGAATGATGCCAATTAAGAAACATTCTGAAACATTCTTAGTTCCCATGTTTGGAGAGAGAGAGGGGGGAATTTGGCTCTCTCCTGATGGAGAGAGGGAGGATTAGGGCAGGAGTAGGGTTAGGAATGAGTTACTGGTAGAGATATGAAAAAAAAAAGCCAGTGCAGAAAAGTTATAAGTGTATACACTATATAAGTGTATAGCTTTGTATATTAATTAGTGTACTGGCAGTCTCCAGGGCATGTGCTAGCTACATAAGGCCAATATCAGATAACTTTATTCTACTTAAGCAAGAATTAGTGGCTATCACCATGTATACGCCACTTCTCCTTGTATGTTTATTTAGACTGGGGTGTGCCTCTCCTGGAGAATGAAGAGCTCAGCTGGGCCATCAAGACAGGCAGATGGAGGATTTACTTTCCACTTAAAGTTATTACTTTAATTTTTCTGGAAATTCAGGTAGACTACTGAACTGGTTGCATACATATAATGTTAACAATTGTTTAATCATAAATAAATAGGTCTGTTTTCATAAGGAAAGTATTTCTTAGATTCTGATACACTGCCATTATTTCAGAAGCAGGAGCGGAAGTTACATGATTACAATACATGTGCCTTAACTCAGTACTGTTGTATCCCTGTACAAGAACAATCTCTTTCTTAGTTTGCAAGAAAGTTAGTTCATTTTTCAAAAGAATATGCATAATTAGAAAGGCAAATAACCAGTGAAAAAGACTATTTATAAGCTGAAAAGAAGAAGAAAAGCTGTAACAGAATGAGTTTGCTAAACAGTCAGAAGACAGAGAAGGTAATCAGAGAGAAGATGGGCATTTCAGAGAAGCTCAGTCTGTTCTTTATACTATCAGCAGAAGTTAACCTTGATTCTGTTCTCATTTCTGTCTTTCATAATTCTGGTAATTACATTGATAAAATTATTGTTAGTAATTACTTAGAGCCACTGGAGAGGACAAGGTATTCTGGAAAAATGGATTTCATTGTGGAGAACTCAGAAATATCAACAGTTTGCAGCCAAATGAGAAAATTTGAAAATTGTTTCCACTATTCAGCAATTGTTTCTAGCTTTGATTCTTACAGAATCTTTCAAATTCCACTCCTTCTAACAAATGGAGTACGGAGCATCCTCTTAAACAAAAGAATTAAGTATAATCTCGAGGTATCCAGTGTATCTTGTGTAGTAGCACAGAGCAATCTAGTTGTTGGTTCTCTTCTCACAAAATGCGGGAAACCTTTGGACCAAAGCAGCCAGAAAAGTAATTTTAACTTATATTTCTACAGGGCTGAAGAAAAAGAAAAGAAGCAGCTTTTCCTGAAACTGCATTTTGTATGACATTAGGAATAATTAGATCTAGGTGCTAGGTGAAATGAGCATGTGTCTAGACATGGGTTTGAAACAGCTCCCATCTCCTGTGACACAAAATGTGGTATGCACTGAGGAGTGCTAACGGTAGAAAGGAAGCAAGGTGCTGCAGTACTTGTCACCTTCCCACAGACATATCCATGAGCACAGAGATACCAAGTCTGCAAATCCCACCAGGGCTTTCAAGACATGAGTAGGATCTGAGGTTCTAATTTCTGGATTGCCTACGGTTAGGTTCTGCAGTGTGACAAATGATGCCAGGCTTAAAAACCAGATATAAATAAACTCCTCTAAAACAGAGAGGACTGGAAAGAGTAGATGTGAAATAGACTAAAAAAAACTGGCCAGGCTGACTTGACAGTGAGAATACAACATTGGTTTAACCGTTTTTAAACTGTGACATAGTATGAATGATGCCATTAAAATCAATGAAAAAATGAAGTGTAGATTAAATTGTAAATCTTTAAATTTAAATTTTTAAATGGAAATTTATAGTTTGACAGGGAAATTTTATAGTTTCACTAGTGATGTCCTATCCTGGAAGCACCCTTGACCGTAGGCAATTCCTAGGTGTACTGTGATTATGGCAGAAGCAGCTGTACCCTCTTTAAAACTGTCCGCTTCTCTTCTGAATAACAACAAACACATTCTTACTGCCCTTCTGCATAAAGATTGCTTCTCAGTGTGGCATAAAAGCTACGTACATTCTTATCTTATGCACGCTTTCCAAAGCTCAGGGCGTTGTTGGATTTTGCTCCTAGAATCACTCCAGGCTGCCAAAGACCCCCACTTGTCTTTGAAAGTTGACACTGAGGATTCCTCCAGAAACTGGTTTGACACAATGATTTTAACAATGTGTCTGCAGCAAAGATGAAATGTGATGTTTTAGATGGTCTAGTGTCAAACAGAAAGTCAAGCCTGCTGCAAATTTATGAAACCCTCCAAACAGCAAGTGGATAGTCTTCTGGAGTGTCCTTTGAAGTGCAGGAACTTACAGGGTTACCCTTCCATAGTGCTAGAGGGATTGCTCCAGACCTGCCCAGGCAGGCACTAAAGCTTGTAAATAATCTAGATGTATGGCAAATATGATTTCAAATCTTGCCTCAGGACTGCTCTATACAGTCATGTAGATCCAATCGCTTAGAGCTGGAATTGCAGCTACATGACTCCAAGATTCTGGTGATACAACAATATTCTGAATATCAGAAAACAAAGATCATTTTCCCATATGTTCTTAGTTGTAACACTGATATTGAGAACAGAATACTTCAGCTGAGAGTAATACAGATGAGATTGGATTGTATTTTGTGAAGTTCATGTTTTATACAGTGGTATTCACAAGGTTTGATTTGAAAGCTAAAGCTGATTTGACTAGCGTGAATGTTCCTTAAAATTTTATCTGATGTAAAGTAGTACTTCTAGTATGGAGTGTCAGTGGATAGCAGTGTAATCATCTTTCAAGTAATCTGTCTTGTATTCTTGGATCTGTTACTGGTTATTGTTCACAAAATGGTGGAGGCCAAGCCACAATTATTGCACTGTGCCTCAGTTACCCATTTATAAATAAAGGGCAATCATGCTGCTCTAGACTTTCAGATTGATAATGTTATGTCAGAGTGAAGTTTTAAAAAATGAATCTCAATACACCAGTTTACATCAGATGAGAATCTGATCTTGACTGACTAAAAGTACTCAAATGACAAATGTAAGGAATAAAAATGAATATAGTTTTCAAATTAATTCTCACTCTTGCTCTGATAACTTTCTGTGGGAAATAATAGGGAAAAAAGTTATGATTTGCTATCCTAGCTTGGATTAATAAGATGATATTATTTTTCCTTTTTTATACAAATAGTTTGAAAAGGACTATCATTTTGAGTAATTTTCCAGTGTAAATGAAAGAAAAGGGTCATGGTTCATAGATACATATTAATTTTGTTAACAGAAAGCAATTTACTTTTCCTTAATTAAACTTAACCACTGCAGTCTTTGTTTTAAATTGATAAAGGGATTACGAAATTATCTTTTCAGGTTTGTATAGCAGTTAGTGTTTGAATAAAAATGGCTTTTGTCTGAGCTCAAGTTACATTAAAGAATTATAAAGAGAAACGCTCTTCAAAAAATTAAAGTAATCTTTATGTTTCTTCATTAAATGATAGAGTCCCCTTTCAGTCCTAAATTATAATGTTTGTGTGATTACTGGGAAACTAAGTTGAAATATGTAGGTAGAGCCTGTCACTCAAATTACAAAGTCCATTAATTAAATACAGAGCTACTTTTTGTGACTATGTATTCACCAATATTAAAAAAAAATCTCTATCCTAAGAGCCAGACACTCTGACTTAGTGGTGAGACTAAATCTCACCTACTTCTGTGAAAGAAATTTTAATAAGAGCAGAAATGTCCATTCAGAGATACCCCTCTCTATCCACTGACTATTGAATAATACAAGTAAGCTATAATAAGCTGAATTTTTTTCTGACCCTACATCTGGTATGTGTCCTTGAGTACAGGGTAATGGTATTCAGTGACTCTGAAAATAAAACCCTGTTATGTATCCCAAACAAAATACCAAATACATCACACACACATGACTTAAAAGTTGAAAGCTGAAGCTTATTGTAGTTGACTTTTGCTATGATTTATCTGTTTGGAACATCATAGCTGCATACAAGAGTTACATGATAATAAGCAGGAGTTCTTAGTTTGAAAGCATAAGGCAAATGAGCAGGGAATGTCTTGAAATTGAGATGGGTGAATAACCACCTAAAAATAGAATTAAGATGCTGAGATGCTGAGAGCTAAAAAGTACAAAAAAAGGAAAGAAAAGGAAAAAAAAAAGAAAATAAAAAGCTTGATCAGAAAAAGAAACACATTTAGAAGACATGAGAATGAAAACAAGATTGAAGTGAGACCTGACAAAAGCCGTGCACAACCATGTAAAGCTATTTAAAACAAGTACTAAGCATGTTTGTTAGCTATAGAACGATATAAGGACAGAACATAGGCATGGATGAGTGAGGCCTCAGTTCGATAAAGATGAAATTTAATTGAACTGTAATGTACACGGGGCTCCCAGAAAGGAATGTTTTGCCTTAAGTTTTCAACAAGGACAATTATGCTGAGCAAAGTGGGTAAGTGAGAATGGCTTGCGGTGATGGCTGTATAAGGATACTATCAGCAGAACACAGTGAACCAGCAAAACTGAAATTTGGAAGGACAAGGTAATTCCTACCTTGGTCTTTGGAAAGAAGTGGTTTAAGAAATTGCATTTCCAGAAGCCAGATTTAAAAAAATGAAATCTAGAATAATACATAGTAAGAATAGGAAAAAGCATTCTCAAACCAGGGAAAGAAAGAAAGTGTTATTGATTTTATTACTTATTCATTAATCTGATCTTAAGTGGAAAGAAAAAAAAAATGAAGGAAGAAGATACAGGAGATAAATGAGTGAGCAGAAATAAATTAAAATTGCCATTGTCTGATTTCCTTAATAATATAACTTTTTTGGCAAAACAACAGCAATCACTTTAATTTCCCTTTTCATCCTTAAAAGATTTGATAAGTTGTCACTTATGAAAACTTCACCTGCATTGTCAAAGGAAAGAAATTAATAAAAGTTATGTAAAATGATAAGGAACTGAATAAAGGATAAAACTAGAATGAATTGTGCTGCAATGGTGTCAAGGTCCTGTGGGGGCCGGTGGCTCTTGGGCCTGGGGGCCAGGGGTGGTAGGGGCTCCCCTTGGGGGGCTGAAATGAAGTCCTAGGCTGTGGGCAGGGGGAGGGGAGCCCCAGAGGGTCCAGGCAGGTACAGTCAGGTCTGGTGGTGCCCAGGTCTGGTAGGCTTTGAGAAATTGAAAATACCTGTCTGGAGGGCCATTATTAGAAAATCTCCAAGGCAGAGCTTCAGTATGAAATTTAAAAAGCTTAATTGGCTTTGCCTTTCTAAACAGTGACTACAATTGCAGTTTATAAGCGCATCATGGATATAAACAGACAAGACACCTGACCTGGTTTTGGCATAGGCTTTTAATATTCAGGAATACATATAGGTGGAAAACAAAAGATTTTAAACTGGTAGATTCTGGAGCAGCTTCCAAATACTGCTCCAGTAGAAGTATCAAGAAAAGAAATCCAGAAAATGTCAAGATGTACTAAATGAACTTCTGAAGTAGGTTGGTGATAAAGGCAGTTAGAAACCATGTTTGCAACTTGCAAAGGGTAGAATAAATGTCAAAGGGGTATGTTGTGATGTTCTGAGTATGTTCAAAACATAAATTTAGAAAATGATAGTAAATAGAGAGGCATTAAACAAAAAGTTTTAAATGTGGTAGGTTTAACACCTAACTCTGGGAGAGAAGTAGGCAGAGAAGTAGAGTTACAGCTTCTGTGTAATTCACAGGCCTGACCTTAGAAGTCTTAAGTTTCTTTTGGATTAAATGGAAACTAGGAGGTTTCTGGTGCTGGAATAACAATATCATGGTACGGTCTGGGATACTTGTGACAGGTGGTTGAAAATATCAGAGAGAATGATATGTTTGAAATTCTGTGGCCCAAGGGAATTCAGATCTGAACTTGTGGTTTGTCTATCTTTTTCTCATCAGTAGCACGGCAGAAAACTTCTCTGGGAAATAGAAATAGACCTTCTAAGTGCTTCTCAACCTGGGAGATTGAACTGGCAGCTTTTCCATGTCATCAGATGCTTTGCCACCTGTCCATCACTGCTGTGTTCTCCAATTAAACTTGATTTGATATGAGTGAGTTATTTTGCATGTCCTTTAGGAAATGAAGTTCTTTTGCTAACACGTCTGGTGTGTCATCTTTATCTCAGGGTCTATATGTGAGAGTTAGGCTCCTCAATAACTAGGATAGTAAATATATCAGCAAAACTATTGGTCATACATAATAACATTGTTCGAACCATCCAAGGATGTCTCTTTAGAATTAAGCTCCTGATTACATCTCAAATGAGATGTACTACCTGAAAACTTTCCTGGCTGTCTGCCTGGCTGCTGCAGCACTTGAGAGTTCAGTGCAACTTTGTTGGTTTAGCTAGAATCCATGTTCAGTTCATTGATTTAATCTTTAATCCTTTTACTAAAAGCTTCTAAAGGGAGTGAGAAAACAACATGGGTTTCTATTAAATGAAAATCCATCTGTAAAACAATGGCATACTTGTACTATTTCATGTTGGTGAGTGTTTGTTTATTTATACAGACTGCCTGTGAGATTAGCTCATCAAGGATGGTACCATTTGCAGTTCTGGTTTAATATTGTAGTTTGATGGGTGTGGCAGCTGCTCATTTCCTAGCTAACATCATGGTGTAACCTCTAGCTCAAAAAGTAAAAGCTGATTCTGCTGAAGTTAATGGGTCTATGCTCTGCAACTGCAGAGGTGGAAAAACTCGCATTGTTTTTGACTGTGCAAGAGAGGACCTAGTGCACACCCTTCCTGTAAGCTGCAATAGCTCGCCTTGCTTTCCTCCATCCATTAAGTTCAATTCTAACTCTGCTTTTGTATCATACTAGGAATAAAAATATAAACCATTTTCTGGACTATATTGCAGCAGCATATAATGATCATTTAATGATCAAAGGAAAAAAAGACAACTTTGATTTTGGTTAGATGAAAGATGTTTAGGTTTTTTTTCTGCTTGAGAAAATCTTTGAAGCTGTTTCTGAAAGCCATATGCTTATTTGCATTAAGGCTGTCATCATTCAGTAGAAAAAAAAAAAAAATCACATTTATTGTCCAGGTGTTTTGTATGTGCTATTCTTATTCATATATACTTCACTATTTTACTGGTGACTTTTACTGTCAGCTAGGAAAATTGTTTATGTGCTACTCACACAACCTTCTTTATGAAATGTATGTATCTTATCTCTTTAAAGGCTAGAGCAAAGTTCTGAAATAGCTGATAGACTCATTGCACTAACCTACTCAAAAGAATTAGCTGGGATATGTAAGACTGGAAATATTACTATTACATCATTATAACTTTTTTCTGTTTCTATAGGTCAGCCTTGTGCTCCATCCTTTTACACCATCTACAATAGTCAGGAAACCAATTTAGTACACTATAATATGGGTAAACTGGATTTACACCAGAAAAGTCTTTTGATTCTTCTGTTACTGTCATAATTTTAAAAATGTTTCCTTTTTTTGGTAGCAGGCTAAGTGACTTAATGAGGACTCAGAAGAAAGGTGATCTCAGATAGAGACAAGCTGTCTACTAACAGTGTCCCAAGATTTTATGTTATTTAAAAAGTACAACTAATTCAGTCACATAATTTTTCATGTTATTAAGAGAATACGTGGAAAATTTTGGAGGTGAAAACCCAATGAAGTGAATGGCAAAACCTTTGAAAAACACTGCTAGTTTACTAGAGCTCAAAAACAGGTGGAAAAAAATGTCAGAAAAAGGGGATCTTTTTACATTTCCATTATCATTAAAAAAAACAAAAACAGTTTAAAGAGTACTTGTAGGCTTTCTGTATAAGTAGTTGCCATAAGCATGCCTTAAAATTAGGACAGATAGTTAAATATAATCTCCCAAAAACTGATAATGCATTTCTCTGAATAAGTATTTTAACTTGTACCTGAGTTTTACCAGCGGAGAAAAGTACCCTGAGGTTTGTCTGGACGAGGGAGATTGAAAGGACTGACAAAGTTTGTGTATTTGTTTCAGCATTTATGAGTAGTCCTTGTACAAAAAATCTGCAAATCAGTGAATGGATGAACATCACCATTAATAATCCAGAAGACGGAGGAATGTTTACGAGAGATGCTGAAGCAGGGAAGTAGCAAATACCAATTATGATAGAGAGTATGTTACAGTGAGTTCTGAAATTAGAAATATAGGGAGGGACTCAGGGGAGAATGATAAATGTGGCCGATTGCAGAGGGAGTTAACTGGAGAAAATTGAATAGATAACAGAAATGTATTTTAGACATATATTTTAAATAGTGTAAATTGTCATACTTACACTGATGTTGATTTACCAAGTGACCTTAACTCACAGTGGTTTAGTGTCTGCTGAAGTCTACTGATGTGGTTTCTGGTGTTAACATTTATTGACAATGGTTATGATATACTGTGCACCCATATTCTGAACTTATAAAACCAGAGGAAATAATTGAATAGAAAGACAATTGTTGAAAAGAGTTACTTTTGCTGTAATTAAGACAATCTTTTAAAGAGTTACTGGAAAGAAAGCAATGGTGAGTATGGTAGAATTTGTTTGGAAAAATAATTTTATTATATGGCTAAAGACAGAGGAAGGGGTCTTTGGCTTGACATTCAAAAAAATTACTCTACCACATACTTTCTGCACAGCTTGGCTTTTCTTGTACTAAAAATTGTTCATATTCATCTACTATTCAAACCAGAAATTAGGTATAGGGGAATTAAATTCCTGAGGTGATTTTAAGTGTCTTTGTACTACATATTCTTGTTTCTTTGGAAACAAGTAATGCAAGTAACAAGTTGCTGGTGTTATATGTGTTCCTTTTGAGCAGTACTGTTCTAATTCAGGTTCATTATCACAAAGAAATATGCCCAACAAGAATTGCCAGAGGAAATTTTTTCCCACCTGTGCTCCCAGAACAAAAGGTAATGCTTCTTTAGACCTCTTCTTACAGTTAATTACAACATAGAAATAAAAAGTCTGTCTAACCCCAAATTCGGTCTCAGACAGTACTGATAAGAGCTGTAATTTAGGGGAACACATGCGTCTGGTCTCTGTGGTTCCTTCGGTTCCAGCTCCTCCAGCATCCACAACTGTTGTACTATGGACAATAGTGGGCACATCCCTTCCCAGCCTTTTAGTTTTTCTTATGGACCATTTCTTATTAAAATCTCTATTTTGGTTTTGAAACTGCTGAGGCTCTCTGGACTGTCAGTTTTCACTGTGCATTGTGGCAATAAGGTAGAGAAATTTAATACCTTCTGTACAGGCTCCCCCACCCCAAACCTAAAGCTTATTTTATTTTCTTGGTTTTAAACTGATCTCACACTAGTTTCCTTGACTGTCCCTCATCTTAGTATTGTTAAAGGATATTAGGAGCAGTGGTTGCCTCCAGCAACTCCTAGCCACTGATGTGGGGGTCCTGAAGACCAGGGTCCTGAAGACCCATGGTCTTTGCCCCAGTTGAGGGATACAGATGCTGCTTTCCCATTTGCAGGTTTAGTGAGTAGTGAGCTGAGCATCTACTCCACAGACACACATGTGCACAGAGGACACTGGCATGGCTGTTCACACAGACTGCTACAGACAACGTGCTGCCTCAACAGAATCTCTATATAGGACCAACATAAAACATAAACACAGACAGCCAGGTCCCTGTCCTCCACACTGGGAGAGAGAGTTCACTAGCGCAGGCACACGTGCAGCACTCTCTAGATTCCCAAGCATACACATATTCTTGGATCCCCTCAGTACAAACACAGTCCCTCTGTCTGGCTGGTACTCGTGCTTGGATCCCAGGCCCCCTCACCTGCCCTGCAGTTCTCCTGTTCACCAGCTTGTCCAGCTCAGTGCTTGCTAGCAAACACACAGTGTTCACACTCATCCCACAGTTCATCCCATGCTCACAGGTCCCCTCAAATACCCTCCACCCACTTGATACCTCTACCTGGACCCAGGACCTCCTCCTTGCTGCCTAATCCAGCTTGAGGTTTGCTAGCAAAGGACACATGGAACCTCACCACACTTCACTCCCCCCCACCCTTCCCAGTTTGGGGAAGAGACAGGTAATGCATCCCCCAGCAGCCTACACCACGTGCATGGGTTATGACCTGCTGTCCCACTCTAGCCGCTGGCACTTTCCTCATGCCAGTCCATCCTAGTAGCTGTTTTTTGGGACACACAGTATTCCTACCCTAGTGGCTGGGGCCAAGACCCCCACCTGCTCCAGTAGCTGGCACTGATTTAAGTCAGACCTGCTTACATCTCCAGTCTTACTACAATAGCTGGCATCAAGTCTACTCCAGCAGCAGCTGGTACTTAGTCCTTGCAGCACACATACACATGGGGTAGAGTGAGGTTACTCAGAGAGATATTTTAGAAAGGATTTAATAAGAAGGCAGGACAGACAGTGGTGGTCAGTAACAGGGCTCCATCAGACAAACATACTGACCAGCCACATTTTACATGCAACTGTCCCTTTTTATACTTTTTTCTTTCTATTCCCCACTTTGTTCCTCCCAGTTTCCTTCCCCTGCATGTTCCCTCATCAGTTTGCATAGTTCCACTGAACCCCCTCTAAAATCCTCATGTTTACATTCTTATCAGTTGCAAAGCTCTGGTTTGCCTACAGTTTCTTGATAATGCACCAAAATCAGTGTGACTGACAAGTTTTGTTCCTTGTCTGTTGGCTGTCACATTTGTGTGTCTGTGTATTTTGTCCCTTTTCTTTAGTATCCCATCTGACAAGGTCATTGATCAGATAATCTCACCGAAATAAACTTTCCCACATTTCACATACCCTTATCAATTAGTGTTACTGACCAGGTCTGGTTCTTACTGTTGCCCCCCTTATTGTTTGTCAGCCAGGTTTGTGTGTTTGTAAGTTCTTGTTTATGGCTTCCTCCTTTTCTTGCTATCCCCTTTTGTATTGAACAGGCCCTTGATCAGACACCCTTGAAAGAGCAGACACTTTCTCCTTCCACATACCCTTACAAGTATGACAAGATTTGGAGAACAACTATTTCTTGTTCCATTTGTTCATTATCTTCCTGATTTTGTAAACCTTGATGACATACCCTCTCTTGCACCCTCCTCTCAAATTACAAAACAGCCTTCTGGTCTCTGCTTGAAAAGCAGCTGCCCTATCCCTTTGCTCATTTTTTTTTTTTTTTTTTTTCCTTTTCTCTGTACCTTTTCTCCAAGCCTGATAACTTAGGATTGGAAAATCTAAACCTGTGTCATTTTTGATCACTTTTTTTCTTTTCTTCTCACTTTCCATCCAGGATGGGAGGAGAAGGAAGGAGAACTAAGCATACTATAATTACTAACCCAATATGTTTGTCCAAAGGGCTTGACAAGAGTTTTGTATGTCTTCTGTTTCCTTGCAGAACCATGAAGTACAAATTAGTCTAAGGCAAAGCTTCCAGATTTCTGGAACACCTTCCTAGCTGTCTTCCCAAATTTCTGCTTCCTCTCTTTCTTTTTCTCTCTCCTAGGGCTGTTGCTGTGTCTTCCTTAGTCCTCCTTAGTACTGCCATTTCTTGCTCTACCTGCAGAACTCTAAAACCTGTGCCACTGCCTCTTTTTACCTTTTTTACTCTTCCTCTTCTTGACTGCTTTCCTTGATAGCCCAAGCTGAATCCCTGCAAAGTTTACTAGGTGAACTCCAAACCTCTCTGTGCCTCTCCTCACTTCTAACACCGGGCACCTAGCTTTTTCTCTGGACAGAAGGTATTCGGTGAAAGCATAAAAGCCCCACAATATGTAACTGTAGGTTGAAAAAGCCTTAATTTGCTGTAGTATCCTACACCACATGTCTGATACCTCCTCTCAGTAATTTAACCTTAGCAGATCATTGATAACAAAATATTTCACAAAAAAACCCAGTTAAAACAACTAGAAGAATTCAGATTTAGCAGGGACAACAAACACAAAAAGGAGTTAATTCGATACAGATACAGATACAGGTAGCATTAAGAATAGAAAAAGATTTCTATTTTCTGCTACTGTAAGTGAAGATGTATGGGCAGGTTTCTGTAAGACTGAATACACACAAAACATAAAAGCTGACAGTAGAACAAGCAGACCTTTAAGCTGAAATATTTGTCAGTTGTGCCTCTCTAAAGAAAGACAAATGAGCTAAAATATGCCATGTCCCAGTTCACAAGAGGAGCTCAAACAAACAGGATGTTTTCTCACTCCTGTAAACAAGTATGTTCAGCTGATACTTGATTTTATGAGAAGGTATATACTATGAGTGCCTGGGATTTGGTCACAGAATCTGGACAGGAAGATATAGCAAAGAAAAATAGCTACATGCTACCTGGGAATGAGATGAAAAACTTAGTATCTATGAAAAAAAAAACCCAGAAAGTATGGAAATTTAGAATAGTTGTCAGATAAACAAGAGTGGCCTGCTGAGGAAAATGTCTACCTAGAAGAGAATGACATATTCATTAGCATTAGGAATTCAAACAGTCCTGAAATTGTGACTGAAGCAGATTAAAGAGAAAGACATGGTTTTGGAACTGATCCATGTACATCAGATTCCTTGCTGCTATAAATATTTTGGAAAAGATTTAATAATACATACTTCAAGATGTAAATATTTTCTGAAGCCAAATGGTGCTCATCATTGTAAAGCTAATAGTACCATTAACCAGTACAACTCAAAGAGCAGCCTTGTTAGGGGTTAGGATGTCTTTATCAGACCTGTCATTGAGAAGTTGCCTCCATGTCTTTCAGAAAAAATCACAGAATATTTCTAAGACAAAATGTCAGTTCAAAAAACTCCTTTCCAAAGACTGGAAACTTGGGCAAGACTGTGTGTATATAGATTATATTGAACATGATATTTTTCAAAACAAGATCTCAAACTACAAGGTAAAATGGAAGACCAGAGAAAGATGGTTCATTAGGTTGTTATGGAGAAAGCAGTACTCAAATGGATCAGCAAGAATGGAAGGGATCTTGATATTCTGCAAAGATTAAAAAAATATTATAAATGTCACTGTGCATATAACACAACTTCTTTATGAAAGATATATCTCAATAACTAATAGACTTAGAAAAATGCATCAGAGCAGAATGGACTGTGTCACTATACGAACCTCTTAGATTCGTATGACATTTTCTTCTACATAGTGTAAATTGCCACCAATGTATTTACAGTTATTGATAAATAACTTTTTCTGGAAAAAAAAAAA
>VZTL01003509.1:0-20361 GCA_013400535.1 Scopus umbretta | reverse complement strand
CCCAGCAGAGCCCCAACAGAGTTCACTGCGCTCAGGGGTGGCACAACCCTGGGTTGCTTCTTGGTGCCTTGGCGTTGTCATTTTGTGGCCTTCAGGTTCTAATATAGCATCATTTCACAGGTCTCTGGCCCTTCCCAGGTTTTCAGCTGTGCTATGTGATAATGGAACCAGTCTGTTTGCACAAATGCTTCTCTGTGGGGGAAGAGGAGGGTTTCCTCTGGATGACACCGACCACGTGGGAGGGACAGCAGATGCAGCCAACCTGCTGTACCTCAACAGCAGCAGGCAACTTCATTGTAGTACTCTCTTAGATTTCCTTTATAAAGGCTAAGCTAAAAACCTCAAAACAATATAAAACCCTTAGACCTTCACCCACTTCTGTGTAAAAGCTGTTATAAGGGCATAACTCAGTGTTACTGTCTTACTGTTGCATACGACACACTACTGCCATGGGATCACAGTGTGTAGCACCTGCAAAGCACCACAGTGGGAATATAGGCTCTGCGGACCCAAATGGCCTCCTATGAAAGACAATAGTTCAGTGGCATTATAGCTGCAACACAGTGACTGGTGGTGATAACTAGAGCTATGGACTCCCAAAAGGCTTGATTGCAGCGGGGTCACACCATTGGCCTCATCCATGCTAGCCATAGTGGGCGAGCATTGCACCAAAGCCAGCCAGGTGTTTTAAAATCAAGTCCTGGGATCTGTTCCACTTGAAAACTATATTTGGCTGAGTTGGTGGTGGAGGTGTATTGCCATGTTTCATGTCATTCACAGGTTTATTTAAAGCTAGTGATAAACACAGTTAAGTAAGAGAATCCCTCACGAGTGACGGAGGTTCTGGGAATATCAGGTCCTAACGCTTACACAGTAAAAAGAGATAGCAAGATAAACTGAATGTTGTGTTTTATAGGTAATAGGATACTAATTAAAATGTACAGGAGGTGAGTTTCTTAGTGTTGTTAAAATAGTAAACTACTACCATAAATTTAGCAGATCTCCAAGTAGGCATTATGGTTAATAGACATTATAAGTTTTCATTTATCTTTCATTTAAATGACATGTTTTATTTCCTTCAAGAGTTCTCTTCATGTGTTTATTTAGGCTTCAAAACCAGTAATTTTGTTGTAAAAGACTTTAAAACCCATTTTTCCTGTAAACCAATTACAACCCTGCAGAACTAAAGATGAGCAGGAACCAAGTATTTTGGGATTCAGGAGAGGTATAAGAACTGAACTTTATCACAGTCTAAGGTTGTCAAATGTGTGCTTTTGGTTTTGGCCTTTAGAGAAATGTGGGGAAAGCTGCAAAGTTTTAATCTCCCTTTTTATATTCGTAAGCTCAAAGTACCAGATTGTTCATATTACATTTTAGGCCAGTTACTGAACACATAAGAAGTACAAATTTTAATCAAAACTTGCCACCATGTAAAGGGTAACCACGAATGTTTACTTTTATATAGCTGCTTTTTTCATGAAATCTCCAGAAAAGATGGTGATTTTTGGTTTCAAATGTTCTTCAGGAGAAACTTGTGATATTCTTAAAGAAATTCTGATTTTTTAGGGGGTACTGGACAACTGCCTTCTGAAAACCAGAACTTTTATAAATGTTTTCGGTTGTGGTGAACACAGTAAATCTCAAGTTCCCTTTAAAATCTCAACCAATGAAGAGAAAATAATATTTGGCTTGGTTCTGTTTTCCTTATATTGTCCATGAGCCAGATCCTGTTCCTGCTAGCCTATGTGTCAAAATGTCTATTGACTTTTTGGCTCTAAAATCAACCCTTAATTTTGCAAGAGTTATCTGCAAGGGATCAACATAATTTACAAAAATGCAGTGATTATTTCATATGGGTTTTTTATCCCTGGCTCCCTATACACCAATTTTGTTCTCTTGCCATCTTTCTTTCCCCAGCTGGTGTTCTGGAAGTCTAGCTAAGCCGCTTATAATAATTTTCACATTCATCAGCCATTTATTCCATTGCTTTCCTCCCTCTCCTGACCTCAATGCGTTGCTTACTTCATACTTTGGTTTTGAAAAATTGCTTTCTGCACAGTAAGACCAACCTCCCCTGATCTGTATTTCTGTAAAGACCATATCAGCATTGATTCAGGAAAGCAAGTGCATCAAAATAAAAGCTCGGGCTTATCTTTTCCACTCCAGCTGCTGACTAAAGATTAGTGAATGATTTTCAGGCCTTTGAAGGCACCAGTTCAAATTCTTTTTTCTACCAATGGCAAATGGTTACCTCAGATTCAGTATTTCATTGTAGCATTATTATTTTGATGAAAGTTTAGTCCATTCTTCTGGTGAGTATATATGAGCTTTAGTGTGGTATTTTAAGGCAGGCAGAAATGCTTGAAATCCATTACCCTGGGAAACGAAAGTGGCAGACAGGCATCTGTGTTACATTTAGGTAACATCTTTCTATGGCCCCTTTTTCCCCCATGGAGCAGCTCACAGCCATTATTCTTTGCATCCTCCCTGGATCTGGGGGTAATAGTGAGCAATAGCACTCTGTTACTCCAAAGGGAGAGTGATTTGCATGAGATCTGGGAAACATGGCAGATGAGGGAATTAAGTCTTAAAAAAGAAAAAACTCAGCCAAACATCAGACCTGCAGGACAGGCTGTCCTCACTGCACCAAGGTTGGGATGTAGGAGCAGGCAAAAATACAACTTGGTCAAATCATTCTAGTGATAAAGAGTTGGGGGTAACTGTGGGAGGCAGGAGGGCCACAGTGTCTAATGGGGGGGAGAGGTACTTGCGTCCTCATGCAAGCATCTCAGGCCTTGAGAGGGTGTGGGAGTTTATTGTTTATTTAGGAGATGAGCAAGGTTTAGTGTCTTAGGAAGGCATGGTTCTCCTTCAGCCATCAGAAAGGAGAAGTGTGGAACTGACTAGCATGCCAGTGCCTGACAGTGGGGATTTAGGGAGCCATTAGTTACTGCTCTGACTTGCTGTTTTTCCAAAGGCACCTGTCAGACCCAGCTGACACTTCAAGCACAGAGAAATATTTGGTACTAGCTGTTTCTTGTGAACTTGTTTTATGTATTCCCTTTTCACATACTTGCTTTGTTCTCATGAGGTTTTGTATAGCAGAGTTTTTTTGTCTTTGTTCTCTGCAAAAACCAGCAGATGTGCCTGAGTTGAGGCACTATGTGCTGGACCAAGGATTAAAGCTATTAATGGGATAGCTACATTTAAATACTGCAACTAACTGCTCTGATTCCTGCCTGCTAGCTAGGGAGTTTGGCCAGGCCTTGTTCCTTTGTCAGCTGCCCCATGACCCGTGCAGACCAACTGTGTGAGCTTTTCATTGGCCACCTACTCACGGTTGCTGAGATTATCTCCCAGAGGAGAGAAGTCTCATCTGGGACATGAACTTCTATGTCTGCTCCACTGCAAGGTCCACTTCTCTCCATGTTACCTCTGGGATTCTTTGCCTGATTTAAACTGTATTTTTGATGCACACAATAATTTTTAACAGTTTCCTCAAACTCTTTTTCCTTTTGAGGCAGCAAAAAGGATCTCTGGCCTTTTTTATATTTTTATTATTATTGTTGTTTTTAGCTTTGCCAGTTATTAAAAGACCTCATTCCCTCTCCAAAACACTCCAGGAAGAAACAGCATTTAGTTCTGCTTTACAGATAGAAGGTTAAGTAGTGGCAAAGCTATCAGAGAACAGTGGAGGGGTTCAAATCCTGTAAAACCTGAAAATCTCTATCCTAAAAAAATTATTGGCTAATATTGAGAGTCCTACCTCTCCTTTTAGCTTCCCAGTAGAATCTGGGAGAACTGCAATTTGTGTTGACTCTCTTTCTGTGGGAGGCCTCCATGAGCTCTGGCAATCCCAGTCTAAGTCTGCCTGGGATTATGCAGGTTTCTTTTCTAAATCAGACTCAAATGTTACTTCTGGACTTTGCTTCCTTGACTACTTTGTCCAGAAAAGCAATTACACTTTCCTAAAATTATATCTGCTTTGCAGATTGGGTGCTTGAAGTTGCAGATAGTATCTGTGTTTTTTTTGTAGGGCAGGAAGATGTTTGTGAGATCCCTTTTTGAAAATGCAATCTTTGGTTTAAGATCAGTTTCACTTAATAACAACTTTCCATAAAAAAAACCCATAACTGATTTTGCACTAAAGCCTTTTTCTCTATTTTAACCATCCTAGTGACAGCTCTACTTGCCTGATGATTCCCTGAGAAAGAAATTCCTTCAGTTTCTGCTTTTAAGACAGAGGAATAATTCTTGAGTCATGATGAGTAGGATGGTTGGGTTCCTTTGGCCCTAGCCTGTTTTTATTATCGACTTCTTGACTCCCCAGTGCCTTCAAACTCTTCCCTAACTGCATGGATGACCTGTTCTTCCTAGGGGTGTCAGATTGGTGAGATCCATGTGCGATCTGTTTTTAAAACAATGAGTATTTTAATATGTCCGCTACAATCTGTGACTGCTTATTTGTGTGATAACTTTAGTTCTTATATTCCTTCAGTGAGGAGCAAGTGAGCATTGCGAGTCCTCTATCTCATTTCTTTATTATCTTCTGTGGTTTCCTTTTTTTCTCCAACAATATCATCAGTCCCCCTAAAGCTTGCACCCAGCTTAAAATGAAGACATTTTCTTGCACACTGGTAGTCTCGTCACTTTTATTCTGAGGTCTTGTGTATCGCTGTTAAAAGAAAGCCTCTGGGCTGTTCTTGTCTTCATCCATGTGTTGCACCTCCTGCTAGCACCATCCAGCTTTGCAAATTCAACATTTGTGACTTTGCATTGCCTTGGCTTGTTTGTTTCCATGCTGGCACTCATGCATGGGATCCCTCTGGCCTTTGTGCTATGCTTTCTTGGCCTTGCCAGGTGACTCTAATGATGCAGAGGAACCTGACTGATTAAAAACCTGGAAATGTAGCACTTTGTTGGCCACTGAAACTTGTAGTGCAAGTAATGGCAGTGTGAGGGTTACATGTGCAAATACATTTTCTTAATATTTTCTAATGTTCTTTAGCAAAAAAAAAAAAAACAAAAAACCCAAAACCCAACATATTGGCAGGAGGTGAAGCAACAACTTCAGAATGAATGCATTAAACATAAAAAGTCACTGCAGGTTTTCTCCATCAAAAGTAAAGAACAAAATTTACATGGGCTATGTCAATACGCAAAGCAAGAACACTGAAGGCAAATATTTACAAGACACATATTTAGCCAATATAATTGTGTTCTAGCAGAAAGCTGAAATGCCAAATGAGAAGTCCTGGGCAGTCATTTGTTTTGTCAGATGCTGTGAGTCTGTAGAACAACATGAAGTGAGCTGTGTTTGTGCTGGGCTGCTGTTAAAGATAGGCAATGCAAATTGCCATCAAATACTTCAAAAGCAGCTTTATGGTTTACTTGTTAGCTGATGTCCATTTCGTTACCCTTGCCTGAGATTTCAATATCCACATAGTTACAACTCTAGTGCACAAATCTGCTATTTCACCTACTGCTGTTTCAGGGAAGGCTGTCTTGTTGCATCAGAACCAAAATCATTGCCATCCTCACTTAGCAGAGAAACCTTGTCAGCTCTGTTTGCCGTGGCTTCACCTGATCATTGCGATCATTCCCATCAGCACACCCTATACCAGGACCAGTGTCAGGATGGGGACTTATTGCAATCACCCAGAAGAAATTCAGGCCAGATACTATTCTCTATAGATACTAATCAGCTATGCAGATTCAGTCTTTCATGGTTACAGCCTTGACAAGCTTGTACAGAATTTGTTTTCCTCATAAAGATGTGGCTGTAGCTCTTAAGTTTTTTTGATATCTTCAGTGTATTCCTTAGGATCTTCTGATCTTGGTGGCAGCCAAACTGTGTTTCCCACTGGGGCCTCCTCCAGCAACGTGTGTTTGTTTGTGTTGTGGTTTAACCCTGATTGGCAACCAAGCACCACACAGCCGTTCGCTCACCCTCCCCCTACCCCAGTGGAATGGGGGAGAGAATCAGGGAGGGAAAAAAAAAAAACCAAACCCTAAAACCCGTGGGTTGAGATAAAGGCAGTTTAATAGGACAGCAGAGAAAGAGAAAATAACAATAATAACAACAGAATATACAAAACAAGTGATACAAAATGTAATTGATCACCACCCAATGCCAGCCTGCCCCCAAGCAGCAATCACTCCCTCCCCTGGCCAACTCCCCCAGTTTATATACTGAGCTTGAGATCAGGTGGTATGGAATAGCCCTCAGGCTAATTGGGATCAGCTGTCCTGCCTGCATTCCCTCCCAGCTTCTTGTGCACCTGGCAGAGCATGGGAAGCTGAAAAGTCCTTGACTAGTGTAAACAGCTGAAACCAGGACAGTTTGAGTGATATCATGGTGTGCCGAGGGCTTGCAAGGGACATCCTCCAAAAAATGGAGGGATTTTGTCAGGTGAACTTTTCTCCACCGTTGAGCTGTAGGTCCAGTAATGAAAGAGCTGAAGAGGCAGGATGTGAAGTCTGGCCTTGCTCCAGGACAGGTCAGTCCCATCAGTCTAAGGAGCATGGAGACTTGGAACTATGGCAATCAGGAGCTATGGCAAGTGGAAAGTCTCTGGAGCAGTAGTGCCTGCAAGAAGAAGGGTGCTTTTGGTGCTTTAAAGTCTTCTGCATTGTTTAAGCTGTCTCCAAGAGGTAACACATTGCAGACTAAGTGTGTTTTATAACAGCCAATATTAAATTCTTACTTATTTTACAGATAGATAGGCAGTTAGTGATATGGTTTTCCTTGAAGTGTTTGAGATCTCTAAGATGGAGAGACTTCAGCCAAGATGTGGCAATTTGTATTTATTTACTCTTACTCTTCCTGAATCTCTCAAAGTAGATGTAACTGTTCTTGACTCCACCTGCCTTAGCATCTGTGTGCAAAAGTTCTTGAGAGAAGCAGGATGGCCATCTGAGAGGATGGCCATGTTTGTAGCTTACCAAATGGTAATCACTGTCTTTGACTCAGCAGATGCTCCAATACTGTACCACTATCTGAGGGAATGAGATTCATGCAATGGCTCTGACTGCCTGCCATTCCCTCTGCAAAAGCTTCTTCTCCATTTGAAATGTCAACCAAATACAACTGCAAAACAGAATTGCCTAACTTGCTGCAGGTTTTACGGGAAAAATACACGTAGGTAGAAGAGAGAGACCTCTGTTACCATCCACCCACAGAGGAAAAGGCAACAGATCCGACTGTCCTCATTCTGCACCCAGTTGGTCAGTGAGCTCCTGAGTCCTGCCAGGGGCCCAGGTCATGGGTGCTGCTCCTTCAGCAGACCAATTGGAAGTGGAGGGGGTGAGGCACCTGCAGAAGAGGCTTTGCAACATCCACTGTGTGTAGTACAGCTTCCAGACCCAAGATCAGGTCCATCCTGCCACTGTCTGCACATCCTGCTGCCACTGCAGAGTGGCAGGAGGTGTCTTCCTAGGCATCCTCTGTGCTCAACAAGGAGAGCAGCTTGGCTGGGCTGCAGCATCTGCTGCAAGTCCCTATTTCTCTCTGTTTCTGTCTCATTTTGGTGCAAAACCCCCTAGGTGAAATGAATCTGAACTTCGGCCATTAGGGTGGCAAGCTTGAATCTTTCACACTGCAGAGTGGCATGTTTGCATCTCACTGCCTGGAGAAGCAGTCATTAGGCTATGGTGCCATGGAAGCGTGTCACCTCCTCTCCTGGGCAACTTCTTGATGGTAATGCTGTTGGTTTGTAGTGACACCTGGGGACACGCCTTACGGGAGCTCTGAGAATGTGTACTGATGCAGGCCCTCTGGGCTGCAGTGTCTCAGACCCGAGGTATGTGCTGGGCTGTAGGAGACATGAAAGCTTAAAAACCTGGGGAAATTTACTGGTAAAAACCCAGACACGCATTGGATTAGGTAAAGATTTGAGGATTGTGTCTTGGATGCAGTTCTGCCTAACTTACACTTTGGGTGCTTATGTCTTTATTTGGCCTCTCCTCAGAGTGCTTGGGTTTCAAGGGTGAGTGTATAAGAAAGGAAGATATATGTCAAAGCCAACCAGTGATGACCGTTCCAGCTGGAGCAATGTTGCACTGTCCTATGTGGCTTCCCTTCCCTCCTCTCCCTTGCTTTCCACATTTTTTACATCACCTCTTTCTTTCCTGCAGCAATAACTGACAGAGATGCGTACTGAGGAAGAAATACCTTTTTTTTCCGTAGCCATAAAAATAATTTCCTTGGTTTTATTAGCAGCACATGGATGTGAGTTCAGCCTCCTTTCCAAAATAGACAATGAGCAGGAAGTACTCAATTTGGCAATGCATTTGGGGTTAGAAGCATTGCTGCTTTCAAAACATTTCGCCAGAGTCATTAAGCACTAGAACAGAGAACTTCAACCAAACAAAACTAGGGGAAATTGCATTTCTCTTTCCTGACCTATATAAAAAGCATTTCTGCTTAAATCATACTGAAAGCTTTAAGGGGACCTCTCTCCCATTGGAACATGCAGAAAACATAAATGTCCTGCAATAGGATTGTTGCTCACTAAGACTTAAGTAAGATTCGGCTGTGTTTCCTCTTCTTTGCAAATGTTTAGTGAGAGTGTTTATGGGATCAGAGTCTAAGAAAGGATAGTGCAGGTAGAGTGTTTCATTTTTTAAATCCAAGAGCATGAACCAGGAAACTTTATCCTAATGGGTAGGCTTATCCTGTCTGAGAACAAGGACAAATCCATCCCATTCCTGTTCAGTCCCAATAACTAGCATCGTGATTAATGCCAAAGCCATGCTTGGATATACAGTGCAAATATACAAAATAACTGGGGGAATAGCTTAAGATTTAGCAGAGTCAGAGAGAATTGTGTAAACAACATATCAGAGGGCTGAAGTGTCAGAGTATTCCCTGTCTGTGTTATTGACTGTGATTCAATAATCACAGTCAGAGGAGAGATGTCTGGTTTCATTTAATGTGTAAATGGACCATACCTATCCAAGTAAGGGAAAAGTCTCAGCACGTTGTATCTCACAGTGGGGCGCAACTGCTGCTGTGCTCCTGGATCCACGTGCATGTGCTGGCCTGTCCCAGCTCTGTGTGGGGTCCCCTTATCAGGGAGAACAGCTCCATCCTCCCCGGCTCTGGGTGTGTGCAAAAGGAGCGGCAGGCTCCCCTGCTGCTGTGCATGCAGACAGGGGAGTGCACGGCAGTGGGGCTTCTTGGAGTAGGGGTAGGGAAATGACACTGGAGCACGTGGCTGCTTTACTGAGGTCTGTGAAGAAGCCCCTTTAGTAACTCTGAGCTCTGCTGTCCTCTGCAGTGGCAGCTGACTACACGGATGCTCATGCTCTAACATCCAAACACCATGACAGTGTTTCCACCTCAAAATACTGCAAGTTCCCCTTCACTCCAAATCTGCACTGTCTGGCTTTATCCACGGGCCCAGAAGAGATGCACCTCTAGCTACCATTCGCTATAGACTCTCTGCCTCTATCCCCTCCACATATGCTGCTGAGAATGTGCAAGATGGGTCAGAGCACGTTGCTTAAAGAACTGACTGCCTCCTCCTCTGCCCATGGCCAGGAATTGCTGCACCTGCTGTGAGTGATGTTAGTTCTTGAACAAATTCGGACAGGGAACTGCTGCTCTATTGCTTTCTTCCATTACCCTTCTTTATTCTACTCCAACCAATTTTTCATTACTGCTTCTGTGTCCTAGATGGGTGATCTCCAGCCGCAGCTGCCTTTCTCATATAAGGCAATTTGTTCTTTCACTGTGTTTTCATTGATTACTCATCCCTTTATACAGCTTACATCATGAATCACTTTGCCTACCTACCTGCAACCAGCGTGGTGTGCTATCCATCAGTTCCTTGTTCATCAGCAATTACCAGGCTTTTATTGCTGTTTTTTTTTTCTCTCAAGGACTCCTCCTAATGCCAGCGTACTTCATTAATTTCTAATTTTGCAAACCACAGATTGTGACATAGCTGCAGGAGCTGGAAATAGAACAGCTACATACCCTCTCCTAGAAGTATGCATATGGAGTTGGAAGGGAACTAAGGCTGAAGTTGTCAGCAAGTCCCTTGTAATTGCTTTCCACAAACATTTAGCCAGTCAGGTTTTGCTCTTACATACATTTGTTCATATCAAAATTGTACAAGTGGATTCAGTGGATGGCAGTTTTTTGTATAGATGGAGCAGGACATTGCTCAAGATGGGAAAAACCTAAATTCTTCAAATCTTCTCACTGCTGCCTTAGCACAGTGGCATGAGGTCCAAGACAGAAACTTGGTCATGCTTTTATAGATTTTTCCACAGTTTTGTCTGGTGAACCTAATTATAGGATGTTTTCTCACATGAATCTCTCTTAGTAGTACTTATAGAACTGGAAGTTAAAATGCTGTAATCTATTGCTAGCATGTTACAGGCAATTTTAGAAATATCCCTATAAAAGATTAGTTTTGGTATTAACTCTGGGACAATGTTAACTTGAAATGAAATTACTAGTATTTATGATTTTTTGTGTCTTGGACAGAAGATACCTAAAATTATCATTATTCTTTGCAAGTGGAATGAATACCAAGCAGATCTGGGGCACGGGAATAGCCATGCAGGATTAATGATGTGAACAGCATGTCTTGTGGCCCTGAAATGAAGCTCTGTATAATCTAAATTGACCTTTCCATCTCCTCATCTGAAGGAGACCAAGGAGGGGTTGTTTGCTTCTGTCCTTCCCTTGAGGTTTTTTTTACAATATTGGAAGAGAAAGTGCAAACTTCTGTTTCCTTGTCACCGTGATCCCAGCAGGGAAGGGTATACTCTGTGAAAAGATGATAAAGCTGTCTTTGGCTGTTCAGCTAATCTCTCTGGTATGCCTTCCAACATAAATGGAAGTATGTTTTGCAACCCAGACAGCACAACTTCATTCGCAAATGAAGTCAGGCCATTAAATTAATTGTATCTAGGTCATGACTTGCAAATTGGAGCTGAGTTCAAGCCACCTACCTCAGACTGGGCAGCTGGTCATCCTGCACCTAGGACCCTGAGACATCTGGTCTCTCTGGTCACTGATGTGAGTGGTCATGGGCCCATGCTGGGGTGTCCAGAAAGTCTGTCTTGTTTCCCCAGGTGCTGGGCTATGAGTTATTTGTCTGATCTTTCAGGACTGTTAAAGCCACCCATAGCGCTCCAGGATATATTATTTCCCTGGCATGTTCCATTATATTGGAAATGCTAGGGGGAAAATAGCTAGGGCTTTTTTAGCATGAAAATTATAAAAAATCAGGTCTTTTTTTGATCTTCTGCCATTCAGATTGCATGCAGCTCTTTGTTCTCATCGAGATACAATAACTATCATTTTAGTATCATTTAGTATTTTTCTTGGTTCTAGTATTTCTCAAAGATCACAGTCTCCTGAAATGCTTTATAAAAAAACAGCTAAAGAAAGGTCTTCCAAAATATTCTGTACATTCAGTTAAATGTTGATATGCCTTTTCTATTAATATGTACTTTCTATCCTGAAACACCATCATATAAATCAGTGATTCAGCCAACTGAAGTAAGTGTGTGCCTTGGGGCACAATTTCCAAGTAGTCCGTCTCTGTACATTCTGGTCTTCATTTAATCCATGTTTACCTCAACTTTGCATTAGCTGATTTGGAACAGGTTTCAGCTAAAGTGGACAAAGGCACTTTTAAACTGCAGCAAGAGTGTTCATACAGAGTATCACATTAGCTAGCCTGAATGGTTGCAAAGTCTGTGTGTAGAAATCTTTTTTTATTAATGTTTGTCTTTAACATCTCTTTTCCTTTTTACTGAGCCTCTCCCTGCTCCAATATTTGTCTTCTTTCCGCTGCCCCATGCCCATGGCAGAATTTAATGTGATTTGGGTCTCAAACTTCAGAGAAAGCTATATATAGTCAAAATTTTAGTCCTTTTAACAGCAGTGAAAGCTTGTCAAAGGGCAGTTCTCCCACTTGTCAAGAGGATGCATAATGACATCTTTATCCCTGAGCATCAGCAAAGGTGGCCATGGGGCTTGGGCACTGGGACTCTTCCAGCACTGAGCAGAGGACAATGCCCTGCTGGGATGGAGCTTTCAGCTGTAGTGGCATTCACCCCTCTTACTGCTCAGTGGTGTTGTCTACACCATGGTACCATGGCAATGGAGCAAGTCCAGAGCATGCTGGCTGCTCTCACTGAAGAAAGCTCTGCTGGCTTCACCTGGACAATTTTCCTGGTGGGAGAGGGGCCCTTCCCACTGGGAAGGAGGTGTGCTGTGTCACCTGATGTTTGCTGAAGTAGGCTGATGCTTATGCTGGGCCATCCTCACTGGAAACAGAAATATGGGACATAATACAGGCCACCCAGAAAATGAAGTCTGAATTTCATAAACAGTGGAAAAAGAATAACAGGGCAGACAGGAGAGGGCTCAAAGCAACTTTTCCTGTTCACGCTTGGCAGAAGTAATAGCAGCATTTGAATGGGAAGCTGCACTGCTTTTTGCTAGCAGGGGTTTCATTTGCAGGAGTTACATTTCACGGCAGGATGGTAAAACATGGGTCTTAGCATCACTGTGCCCACGAGAAATTTAAGCTTTTTCAGTAGAGGCATCTGGTGGCCCCAGTGACCGGTGCAGTGAATTTGCTGGATGGGAGACTTCCTAGTGCCCTATTGCTTTTGGTACAGCAATAAGCTCTTGCTTTCTTCTTCGTGGGGAATCCAATAGTTGTAAGAAGAGCTTCCCACAAGGTTCACTTAGCAATTTTTGAGGCAAACAAAAAATTTTGCTGGGAATGTTGGGTTTTTCTTTGAAAAAAATAAATAAAACTTTGTTTTTCAGTTCTTTACCTCTCCTTTCTTTACATTTGGCTTGTGTAAAGATACAGAAGTGAGTATGAAAAAAACCTCCCAAAGCTGGTGAAAAACTGACAGTATTTGGGCAATGCCAAATAGAGTAACAAAATTTGCAAAAGTAACAAAAAAGAAACTTTTTTTTTCTGACCTCCATCCTCATTCCCAGTTGATGCTGAATTATCACATTTCTTTGAGAGTATTTGTTCAAAGAAGAATTTTCCATTTCTTTTGATGGTGCTATGGAGCAGACAGTCCTCGTGCTGATGGGGCAGCCTGCTTGCCCAGCTCCAGCACAGGGATGCATGCTCTGCCGCTCCCTGCTCCTTTGGGTTAAAAAGGCTGTGAAAACAACTGTCAGAAAATTAGCCTAGCTTCCTGCCAGGGTTGGATTTTTGAACTAGTGACACAAGATCTGCAATTTATTATCAGTCTTCTGCATTCTCCTGGATATTGCCCAGCGCTTATGTTTTATAACTAGGTCAGAAATATGCATGGGTAATTTAATAGTCACTTGGAAATTGCCAAATATCTTAACTGGTCTGTCCAGCACAGCAGTCCAGAGTGGAGAGGCCAGCACCTCACCCTTGGAAGGAAAAGGGAGAAATAAATCCATAATGAGCGGTCAGGAAACAGCCAGCCAGCTAGGAAGCTTCTGATTAACCCCTGTTACCAAATATATGGTTGATGCTACAATATAGTCTCGCCCCCCCCCCGCCCCGATTCAGATGAAATAGCTTATTGTACAATATTATTGTGAACATTGTCATTATTCATGTATATTTGAATCATACTGAATTGTTGATATCAGTGATATCTTCCGGTCATGCCTTCTGTGGCTGATTAATGCTGGGAAATCTAGGATTCCTAGTATATGATGAGAGTTATTATACATTAATGATTAGGTAGATATTAATTACTTTTAATAGCAAACATTTTTCTTAGAACCCAGTTGGGTATGCACAGTGCTAAATGCTTGTTGGGTGATAATTTGCACCAGTTCTCATTGCACTCCATGAAAATCTACAGAAACACTTCCTGCTTTGAAAATATGCCCACTTAGCTGTGCACCCGGCAAAAGGATCTGCAGCAATTTTAGGTGTATTTTTTTGAAGGTCAGGGGATTGTTACTTGCAGAAGCAACAGTTACAAAACCTCTATTTTGTCAGCAAAAGCAAAACTGTTTTCCTTTTGGTTACTGTGTTCAACCTCTGTAAGACAGCTGTTGCTGAGTTTGAAATGGACCCCTCAGAAAGCTTCTACTACTGCAGACAAGGGAGTTACAAGGAGTTACAGAGGCAATAGCTTCTTTGTTTTTAATTCCTCTTTTAATATCTCATTGCTACCATAAATGTTATTTTCCTCTCTATAGACTTACAAGCTCAGTGCAGTTGGGCTAGATTTGCAGAGAAAGCTGCATTTAGAGACCTTGAGGACGAGAGCAGGGCATGCCTGTAAAATGTTCTCTTGAAACAAGTAGGAAGCCCTGACATGCTCCAGCAATCAGTCAGACGTCTGTTGACTGATTTAAAAGCAACTTGCTTGAACTGTGAAAAGAATGAGTCACAGATCATGATGACCGCTGCATAACAGCCTTTTAATTATCTGAACATTAGCCTCCAGTTTCAAGTAGGTTGAAGAAACTGGATCACTCTGTTTATTTGGATAATGAAATCTTTCTGCTATCCCTTCGTCTGGCACCACTGGTCCTTGGGTGAAAGTATGGCTTCACTGAAGCCAACAACACAGTCCCTGTTGATTTCGATGGAAACAAGCCTGCACACCTCAGTATTTACTCTGTTTTCTTAATTCTCAGTTCCTTCCCCTGCACTTTCAGAGCTCTTTTCTGGCTTCTCCTTGAAGCATGCCCATGACAAGCCTAGCACCTTGGCACTCCTTTTGAAACATGCTCTAAATGAACCTTCTTAAAAAAATGAAGGCAACCTCCTGTGGCTTTCCTTGCCGGGTGAAGAATTGTCTCTTCAGGTAGCTGGTGTTTGCTACCAGCTGGTCTTCAGCAAAGGCTTCAGCTGGAAAAAGCAAAAGCCAGCAGCTTTCTACCCCCATGCCCATGCCAGTGTCCAGAGCATGGTCCTCTCCTCCCAGGTGATGTTTTTGGGGTGGCAGGAAAAGGGCCAAGCAGCTGAGCCCAGAGTCTCCTCCAGCTAAGAGCTGACTTCAGGCACAAGGGACAGGGCTGAGAAGGAAGGATAGGGAGCTCCAGGTCTTCCAGTCTGCCACCAACTAACACAAACCATAGCTGGTTGGAAAATTAGGTTACTCAGACTTTGACAGACCAAGCTGCCTTCCTGCACACTGGCTAGCACCAGGCGTGATTCAGACTCCCATTGCCAACCCTGGCTTAAGTGTATAAACTCCAAATTTTGTCCCAGAGGTCTCTATAATCTTGGTCCCTTTCGCCTTTGGATAGATTACATGATAGTTGAATTGCCTCTGTCAGAACTGCTGTCAAGCATTGGTTGCCCCAGGAGGGCTGGTATCCCCAGCCTTGGTGATGCTTGAAGGCCCTGGGCAACTTGGCCCAACACTGAAGTTAGATCTAGCTTCAGAGCTGGCCCTGCCCTGAGCAGAGGTTTGGACTTGAGGACCCTGAATGGTACCATGAAAATAAATATGTTTGCAGAAATTCCACCCTTGTTCTGTGAAAGCTGCAAGCAGTGGAGAGTATTTCAATAGAAGTTTTGTGTGTAAGTGCATTTTATTGACTCGACAGTGTTGCAAATCTAGAACTGGTTGTATTCAGCTCCATTTTCCATGTTTATACAGGTTTCAGTCAGCACTAAGGAACCTTAGGTTGCACATACATTCAAAGCAGGCTGGCTTATATATTGAGAAGATTTTGCTTCACTCGGACTGGAATTCAGTTGTTTTGTTTCCATTAAACTAGATGAAATATTATTGTTTCTTACTCTTCTAGCCCACTCATTGGTTTTTTGTCCCTTGCAGGCAAGGGAGGCATAGCTCTGTGGTTAAAAAAGGAAAGGAGGTGTGTGGGTGGGTTGGTGACATACTGCAGTGAGGTGGAGATGAGCACGTTACTGAATCCTGATTGTTAGGGAGCCCATCAAAACATCCCTAATGTTATTGCCCTGTTGTTCTTACATTGCATGAACCATCTTTAGACTTCAGAGTAAGGTTAGAGGAGCATTNAGCTGAAACCAGGACAATTCCCATCTTTATGAGTAACCTAGAAGTCACTTGATGCTGATGTTATGGTGCTGCTACTTCAAGAAATGGTCTGTCTTTCCCCTAAGTTCTCATTGCCTCTTTTCTTCTGCACTGTATTTGTACCACTCCTTGTCAGATTGGATTTGAGACCTGATTTGGTTGAAAATGAAACTTTGTGTTTACTCCCAGTTACTTTTCTGCCAGATCAGCTCCCTGCTTTGACTATCGACATAGCCACAGGCTTGACAGCTCTGACACAAGGAGGAAGAGGGAGCATTGGGTCAGAGCCACACCTTTTTGCAGGACTTAGTGTCAGCATGGTGTACCCAAGTGCAGTTGAGCCGGCAGAACAGGGGCAGTGCTACAGCCCTTCCACCACCCCCACTGCTGCCCCCATACCCATGCTGCCCTCAGGGTTTGCCCCTACGAGGGCACCCCTGCACCTGTACAGGCTCAGGCTAAAGAGGCAGACTCTTCCCCCAGCATGGAAGGTGTGCCCATGGAAGGCAACAGGCACAGAGAACAGGCTGCTGCCAGACCCACTGGTCCTTACTAAATTCTGGCTCTGTGGTGGGGCAGAGATAAGATATAGAATCATAGAATCATAGAATCATTAAGGTTGGAAAAGACCTCTGAGATCATCTAGTCCAACCATCAACGCAACAGCACCATGTCTACTAAACCATGTCTCGAAGTGCCACATCCACATGTTTTTGAACACCTCCAGGGATGGTGACTCCACCACCTCCCTGGGCAGCCTATTCCAATGCCTCACCACTCTTTCAGAAAAGCAATTTTTCCTAATATCCAATCTAAACCTCCCCTGGTGCAACTTGAGGCCATTACCTCTCCTCCTAAGCATATACCTGCTGGTGGGTAAGGGTACCCCAGGACTTTTCTCCAGTTATCTTTTGCCTATGCATGGCACAGCCCTGGGTTTGCCTTGTGCAGGATAAAGCATTACAAAGATGTTTTTTCTTCACAGTTAGAATTTTGTGTGTGCTGTTGTGACCGTAACTGCTCTATTGAGCTCAGGTATTGAACTGTGGTCTTTAATTACACAATAACCATTTACATTTGCAAATACCTGACACCTGCAAATTAATTGCTGTGAACTGAAAATTATTTAGAGGGTCACTGTGAATGTCATATTGTAGGCTTATAATACTTAAAGCCTCCAGAGCATACTGAGTTCACAGCTGCATTGTTACTTAAACCCATTCAGATAATGCCTCTTGTTCTTCAAAATGTGGAATTAAATACAAAATGCCCTGGGCAGGCTGGTTCATGGTGTTTCTATGTGCACATGTTTGTAACAGGTGCCCTCTTTACAACTGAATGCCCCCATCCATCCCATACAGTCCCACATGCTCTTCCCATCCCATGGATCCTGCTGCAGCACCAGCTGTGGCAATCATGCCCATATGGAAAGCAAGAGGAAAAGAGCCACTGTAAAACCCCATCTTCCCTGCCAGTCCTGGGCAGGACATGCATGCACGCTGTGCCTGAGTTGAGCACCCCATTGGGCACTCCAGGGTGTGGGGTGCAGAAGCCAGTGCCAGATGGAAGGGCAAGCTTTTTTGCCTGGGTGGGCAGTGGAGACTTGTGTTATATATTCAGTATTTTGTGATCAAAAACAAATATATTCACACAGGATTAGCTTACTACAAACTGTGCAACACTGCACACTAATCTCTTTTGAAAAACAGTATTTGAGGTAGAGATGGGGCCCAGGGTGCCTGAGAACCCTGCCTGTGGCTTGCAGGGAAACTTTGTGTTCTCTGTTACCTTTAGCTAATCAATACAGACACCATCCCATGCACCTTTTCAGGCATTTCCAGCAGAGGGTCTTCACCACCAAATAGATCAGATTATGCTATGAAAGGGAAAAATAAATCCCCCCAAAAGGCATTATTAAAAAAGAGATTTTTCAATAAAACTTTTAATTTCCTTTCTAGGTAGCCATAGGCCAAAATAAACACACACACACACACACACACACACACACACACACGCTATGCTTAAAGATAGGTAGGAAAGGGCTTGGAGGTTTCGAAACAGAGGCATAGCCCTGCAGGGGAAGAAAAAGTAAAAAAGAAAAAACCCCAGGAGTACAGAACTTGTAGAATTCCAATATCAGGGGTTATTAGTTTTCATATCTTCCCATATCTTTCAAAAATAGAGTTCCAAATTGAAAACATCTTTCACAGATGCAAAATTATCTAATAAATTTTGCCTGAAAATGTTATGACATTATTAACAATTTCTAGATATGATTTCCCTAACTTTTGAGGAAGGCTTATTAGGTGTTTAAATTGTAGGTGGGAAAAGCAATGCCCAGAAAATTTGTGTTTCCCTTCACCCTCTCATGCCCTCTCTGCAAACTGCCCCTCTTCCTTTCCCCTTGCCCCTCATTTTGCCCTCTTTTCAGCTCCCAAGTTCTGAGCCATCCTTACCTTTCCTATGGCTGTGTAAGTTATGTCTTCCCTGAGATCATCAAGAAATAAAAGAAATTGCCTTTCTGTGTAATAATCCAACAATTTAAAATTTGGATTAAAAACATTAAAATGAGAAACAATGATTGGCTATATCCTTCTTTACTATTTTGCTTAAAATCAGTGACCTAGGAATCACTATTTTATAATCTTGTTTTAGTCTTTATTGCTACCTTGGGAAAGCTGTGAATTTCTTCTAGTTCCTGACACCAAATATTAGTCTGAAAACCTTGTTCCCTTACAGTGATGTCTTTCTATGCCTCACTGTTCCTATGAAGCATACCTTACTGCTGCTGTTGATTTCATTTGTGGGATTTTGTAGTTTTCCAGTCAAGCCTGGGAAGCTGTGCTTTGCTCATGGTCTTGTTGTGCAAGGACTGTGCACACCTGGCTGACTGCTCCTGAAGCGCTGTGCTGCTGCTTCTGCCACTTGTTAGCCTAGCTGTAGAACTGGAGGGAAGAGGGATATTCACTGGGAGCTGGTCTGCAGATGGGTTTTTCGTATGAATAGAAACAAGAAGGTGACAATAAATTCATGTCAAGTGAAGCAAACATTTTGCTTTGCCTCAGCAGAAAATATTTCTTGTTTCTTTTCCTTTAACCATTTAAAAACGTAAATGTTAGATAAACACCTAAACAAAGCATTCCTATGAAGTCAAAGGAGTTAATTTACAGGATGTTGAAATTAAACATTTACTGTTCAAGAAAGACTTGTCTCAACCAAAACAATTAAATTAATTCAATCTATACTTTTGTCAGAGTTTTGCAGAGTATTATTATGTATCTTTTATGTATATATGTATCTATACTCTTCTATCAAAAGTCCACCCTTCTCTCCTTTTTAATGGGAAGAAAAATGGAAATTCATTTCACAGACAGAAAGATATGGCAGAGCAAGGGTGGGCAACTAGTCCCAAGTCCCAGGGCCTGGCAGAAGCAAGAATTGCCTTCAGCTCCCTGCTCAGCCCAGGACTCTAATGTCACTCAAGCAGTTTGGTTCTTTACGAGGTTCATATGTGTAGTTCTGACCTCTGTGAACCCTTTGGGGATGCAGTTTGTATGGGTGGTATGGTTGCATGGCCAGGGCATCCCCAGCACTGCTGATGGCACGGTTGCAAGCTTGCCATCCCGGACAGGCTCACCCTGCATTTCTGCCTTGCTTCAGAGAGGAAACAATAGCTGTTGCAGATGGCTGCTGGTATCCATCCATCCCCCCTCATCCCATCCCCTCCCCGCCCCTCATCTCCAACCCCAAAGTTCAGAGGTTAGTAAAGCAGGGGGGAACAATTTGTAATTGATTCTGCCTTTTCCTGTTGCTTGCAATGGATCAAAGCCTGTGCTCTTGGTCCAGGGAGATCCCCTATGGAAATCAGAGGGATGTTCACGTAAGGACTTCAGGAGTCTAAGAGCAACCATCTGCCTGCAGACTAAAGAACATAAATTCCAGGCAGCAGTTCAGAAAAGGGAGTCGAGGGTGAAGTTCTGATGCCTGTGAAGCACAGATCATGATGAATGAAAAACAAGTTATTCCCAATGTGCAGTTATGAATGTTTGTACAAGAAATGTGATTCTAAGGATTGCAGACAGTATTACAAACTGCCACCACACTGTCCAGTCAACAGTAGCTCATGAAGTATTCCAGAAAAAGCCTACAAATCCTGCTTGACTTGCCCCATGTCTGTTAATACAGAGTTGCCTCTCAGTTTAAAGACACTGCATGGCTTTTAAACATGAGGGTGTTATACAAAAAAAAAGGTTATGGGGTGTGTGGTTTGGCATCCTGTGGCCTCGGTTGCCCAAAAGGTAAGCCTATGAACCTCTGTTTGTGTGTTTATGTTTAAAGATGTCTAAATGCTTTTTT
>VZTL01003507.1:0-11865 GCA_013400535.1 Scopus umbretta | reverse complement strand
GTTAAACGGTGCTGGTCCCAATACGGACTGCTGAGGGATATCACTCATCACTGATCTCTGTCTGAACATTGACCTGTTGACCACTGCCTTCTGGATGTGACCATCCAACCAATTCCTTATCCACCAAACAGTCCACCCATCAAATCCTTATCTCTCCAACTTAGAGAGAAGAATGTTGTGGGGGACTGTGTCAAAAGCTTTACAGAAGTCCCAGATAGATGACATCCATAGCTCTTCCCTTGTCCACTGATGCAGTCACTCCTGTAGTTCTACTGTCCAGTTTGATATTGTTACTGTGTAAATGAACTTCCAAAGTATTACACAACAAAGAACTTGACAGACAGGTTCAAAGGCCGTGAGGGAGTGAAAGATCAAGCAATTTAATTGGTATTTGTTGTATAATCTTATCACTGCTATTAAAATTTGTCATGCATAGCTTTTCCCTTTAAACTTTGCTGATCTGCAGAGAAATCAATAGCCTGCTGGAGAGCTAAAACAAGGTGTTATTATGTCTAATAAAAAATAGAGAAGTAATCTCATGGCCCATTATGGGCAACTCTAGAAAAGCCTGTTTCTCTCTGTTGACTGTAGAGGGAGTTTACAGATATTATCCAGGTAACTCACAGTTCTCTCCCAAACTGTAGAAGTTCCAGCCACTCTAGATCTCATGAAGACAATGCAAAGAGTTTTCTTACCTCATTGGGAAGCATAGTGAAACAATAATTTGTGAAATATTAAGAGCTTAGGAAAAGCTCATGTATGTTCATCTATGTGCAAAGAAAATTGGAGCAGGTAAAACTGAGAAAGATGTGAATATAAAGAACTATTCAGCAGTCAGAGGAGACTGTAGTGAAGTTCAGGATAAATCTCTAATAGGTAAGAAAGACATTGTCAAAGAGAAAGGTGCTCTTACACACAGGGAAATATGTCTGTTTCATTTTCAAAAGTAGGAGTTTGTGTTTGCAGATAACTGTACAAGTATCTGAAATATGGTAAGTTAGAGAGTTATTTTTGTCAGGTCCAGAAACAGTTCAGAAAATGTTTACTAGTTATGTTCATATATTGAGAATGTACCCACATGCACATTAAAATGTGTGAAAATTCTTGTAGAAGCTTATTAATTTGAGGAAAAATATCTTGAAGTTAATTAGTATGAGGAGAATAAGAAGTCATGAAAAACCAATGTTTAAATTAAGTCGGAGATACTCAACCAAAGGTTAGAAACTCATTGTGTGGCTCTTTCATGCAAAGGTTTTTCAATAGCTGTTCCACATTTCCCATTCAACCATGTGAGAGACTAGACATAGAAGTCTAGTACAGGATTAATCAGATCCTAATACATACTGATACCCAGAATATATGAATAAGCCTGTCATGGTTGCTGTAACATTAAGCAATGCTGCCAGACCATTGCAAAGTTTGTACCCCTGAAATGTACAGGGAACATCAAGTTCTCTTTTATTTGAAATCGAGATTCATCTTACCTAAGCTTTTATTGGATATTATACAGTCATTGAAATGAAATCATCTTACGGGGGAAAAAATGTCTAAATTGGGCATATTTTATATCTAATGGAGAATCACTAAAAGAGATCTGTTTGCGAAAATATTACTTGTAAAGATTTAAGAGAAACCATTTTCAAACTTTGTTCCACTGCTTCAGTATACATTAGAGGAAAATACTGTGTTTGAAAATCCTTGTCCATCAGGGCAAGATAGCAAATAATTAATTATTTTGATTCTTCGCAATCCACCACAAATCTGTGCTGTTAGGAAATAATTTTTGTAATGAAGCCATTCTGCACTTTAAAAGCCATAACAGAGAAAATGTATCTCTGTCAAACTAAATCTCTTGAAGTACAGTAGGAAATAATATATTTGCAAAAAAAGTGAACACATGAAGAATTCCATAAAGATGTGCTCTTCTGCTATGTACAGATGGTCAGATGCAATTTATTTTGAAATCCATCATATATGAGCTGGTATGATTCAGCTTGTCAAATTACATTCTTGACAGGCTTAGTCTTTAAAGAAGTACTAAAGCTTATATAACAGCAATAATTGGTCAGCACAGGTCTATTTTCAGAAGCATCTGACGCTAACCAACTTTGAACAAGGGAGCATTTTGGTAGAAAATGATTGATCTCAGAAAAGAGACTTAAAGACATATGTCTCCTTGGATTTAAGTTTATGCAAAAAAAAGAAACACAAACAAACAAACAAAGAAACCCCCTACACACACAACTTTAGAAGACTGAATTTTATTATTTTCTTTGAACAGAATTTCCCCTTGTCCCCAGAGCACAACATTCAGAAGAATAGCTGATACAGTATCATTGTTTTTCAGCTGTAACATCAGAGAATGCAAAGTTGTGCTTTCGTTGGTGTAAGCAGTACCTGAGATCCTGGAGCTGTGTTATGACTGCAGAAGCCACAACTGTACTAGGAGACAAGGGCAAGGGACATGGAAAAACTTCCAAAGGGGCATAACAGGAGCAATGGTTGCTGGAATGACCCTGTCAGCAGAGCACTGAGGAAAATGTCACAGCACTGCAGACTGAGAAAGAGCATTCAACTCCGGTGAACTACTACAAAATCGAACAATGGGCTACTACTAACCCTATAGAAAGCTGCCTCCTCTATTCTTTGCTAAAGTAACAAAGTATAATACTTGATAAGAGCAGATAAGGTAGAATGAAGCATTGATTTGTAAAACCATTACACATAGCTCATGTGGAAAACCTCCAGCCCAGCCAGCCTGCCTTTCCAGTTACAGACTGTCAATATCCTGTTTGCTTTCTCCATAGCATAGGCATCTTCCACTTTCTTGTGTTGATCTCTGTAATAGCAGACACATTTCTGACAACACAATGGCAACCTTTCTGCCACATTTGACTCAAAAATATAAATTGGCTCTGTAGAGGCATACTTGGCACAGTTTACATGAAATGTCTTCCATATATTTTGGTGCCTAATAAGAATATTCTAAGTTGTAATGTTTCATTCTCCTATGTCTATGAATGTGTCTTTATTTACTTATTCAAGGCACCATATGTGTCTTAAGCTGCAGATTACATTTATATCTTCACAGTATTTAGCTTCTTCAGGAGAACAAAAGATTGTATACATTTTGTGCAAAATATATATAATGTTAATTTAAAAAAAGAAAATCATACTATATTGCTACAGGCAAGCATTTTGCTTTAAGCAGAAGTTTCAGGAAAATTCTTATGATAATATTTCTGTTATTTTATAACTGTTCCTTCTCTATCTGTCCTACACAACATATTTTTCAGGCTGATTTCAGATGTTTTTAGTTATGGTTCTAGCAGAGCTTGGGAAAACTCTAGTTAAACATTTTTCTTTCCAACATTCATTTACAGTGTATGTGGCAAATTTTTTTCCTTATTTTTATTAAATTATCTTAGTAGTTTTATCTGGATGTTTACTAACAAACTTGTTTAATTTAACATTAATGTTTCTTTATAAACATATACAAATGCATTTAATGAAATAATATTCCACATTCTTAATTGTTTGTAAGGTGGATACAAGAAAAGTAATAATAAGGCTCTGCTTCCACCATAAGTTAATAATGCAGGGAAGCCTAACAAGGTGGTTAAATATATTTACTCCTTCCTTCTGCAAATTTTAAATTTTAATAAATATACCTGGATACATCAAGTTATTAAAAGTTTCTTGGAATGCCTACAGATGGACAGGAGATGTTAAATTTAGTACCACATCCTTGCTAATATTGGACAAATATTTTTCTTTGCATTTTTAGATTATGTACACTATTCAATCCTGCAAACTAGAAGAAAAGATTGCAGTCCCTGGAAAACATGCAGTACAGATACTGTACAGTACAGTACAGATAGATCATGGCATACAAAACCAAGACACTTGGAAACTTCCATACCATGTTTTTATTCTTTACATTCTTTCTCTGCATGAGTACAGTGCCCAGCAGGACACCAGCACAACAGAATTACTATTATAGCAGCAAAATACAAAGTCCTTAATAAGATGACATAAGAGAGAGGTCAGACTCATAAATTATTTTTTTTTGTTTGGTTGCTGGGGAATACCATAAATACTCCATGCTGATGCTTTTTCCATTCTACCTATTAGTGTTTTCTCATAGGCTACATGGCTGACTGTTAACTCTCTTTTTAGTAACAAAAATGTAGCAGGTACATTGATTTTCATTAAGCACTGACACTCTAATAATATTGTCAAGGTGTGTCTTAATGTTTGTTTCAAAATATGTAAAAATATTGCTTTTTTAGCCCTAATTGTTCAAGTTATTTAGTCATAGCTTTAAAAAATTGGCTTGTAGACAAGTATTTCACTTTACTGAGTTTTTAGTTGTTTTTTTTTTCCTCACAATAAAAATATGGCTTCCACTGTCAATGTTTGCCAGATGTTTCCATAAGCAGAGAATATTTTGCTCCCATTGCTCACATGTCATGAATTATAAGAATAAATAGATTTGGTAATAATAATAAAGGCAGAAATGTAGTTGTTTCATGCACAGCCTAATCACTAGGATGCTCTTTGTTTGATTAAAATGTCAGGAAGGCTATTAGGAAGCAATGACAAAGGCAAACAAATGGCTCGAGACCAATAGCTGTCTACCAAAACTCCAGGACTAATCAAAAGCTATTCATTTATATTCTCTGCCTTTGATCTTCTGCTGAGGTCACTGGACTAGCTTGTTAAAGGATCAAGAGAAATCCTACAGCTAGACTGGTTGTAAATTGCGCAACCATTTAAGCAAGTTGCCAGACTGACTTTCAGACCTCAGGGCCCAGGAGTGAGTGAAGCTGGAAGGGTTGCGCAGGTTTCTAAAAAGGGCTTACAAGATTTTACATGATATTGGTGTGTATGTAGTTCTTTGCTCAAAAGTCTTTTTCTTCTTTCATTATGCTTTCACTTAAGAAGCTGTCTGGCTACTCTGTTCCCTCCAAACATAAAATCTTCCAGGAAAGACATTCTCTTACACAGAATCAACTGGAGAAAAGCTGATCAATGGAGAGTTTATCCTAGCCCAGTGGGGCCATAGAAGTTTGAATTTTGCATAAACATTCATGCTCAAGGGAGTACACCCAGACAAATGATGTAGGGTATAGCTGTAGTATTATGTCTGTAACTGTGGCATACTTGATGTTAATTGTAAATTTGTCCACACTTAACAAAGGGAAAAATGAAATTTATTGTCCAAATGGTAAGTTCAATACTGGAGCTGACAAGATAACCCAGAAATCCCATGTTCTCTGTGATATAATCTTTCCTATAGGTTTTACTGCTTATCATATTGATAGGCTTTGCTCTGACTGGCTAAAACATCACATAGAACAAGGATGAGCATCAAGTGTAGTTGCACTGAAGGAGGTAGAGGCCCAATTAAATGTACTGCTAGAGTCAGAATGGATGCTGCAGCTGTCAAGAAAAAAGTTTGCAAGAGTAAAAGCATTTGCTGAGTAAATTGTGAAAAACAAAACAACAGAAAAAGAACTAATATTCCTTGTGGAAGTTGAAGATATATCTAATTGAAGTTTTTGCAGTCAACTCCTCAAGGACTCCACAAGGCATAAGAATTATTACACCTTTAAAGAAATTTTAAGAACATTTAAGTCACAGTTAAAATATTTATGGGAAAAATAATTAAAACACAGTAGCTACATTAAATAAAATACCAGACTTAAAGTACTAGGCAAAATAGAGTAAAATTAGTCTGTCTTAAGCTAGTGGAATCTGAGGTGATGCTTCTACAACAAAAATATTGAAATATAAAAAGTACCAATTTATGAAAATCATGATCAGCTAAACTGTTGTTACACCTGGAATCAGTGTAAAGTTTACTATTCACTCTTTTGGAGAGTTATCACACTGTTTCCCTGCTCTGTTCATAATTGTGGCTACCCAGCTACTAAGTCTGATTTTTGCTGGTGTGTGTTTTATGTGACAAACATTCATATAAATAGGTTCGTGACTGAAATAGTACCTTTCAAGTGATATTTCAGAACACAGCTAACACTTCATTTCTACCTGCTCCATTTAAACTGGCAGATTGAACAGGAGATGTATTCACAAATGTTGTATGAGATAGACAGTGTGTCATTGATGACTCCGCTCGCTTGCTCTGCAGCCACAACCTAGGTCCACACATGTGGGCTCTGCTGCCATATTTTTTGTTCTGAGAAAGATAGTTTTACAAAATCTAGAAGACAGATATATTTATCCTATTTTCTCTTCACTTGTTCGCAGATGCCTATGGAGATAATGATAATAGCAACAACAACAGAGCAATTTACACTTATGCCGAAACTTCTACCATAAAGCACCTTACAAACTATATATAGGAATCAATCCACTAAATGTGATCTCCATCCGTGGAATAAAATTCAATAGTTCTTTTAACAATGCACAACCTCAGTATTACTGTCTTGACTATTAACATATGAGTTACAGGACAGTGCTTGTAACCTTTCATGCTATTTGCAAACTGAGCACAACATTTCAAAACCTGTGTTCCAAAAGACAGACTTCTAATCAATACAATGTTGTTTGTCAGCCAGTTTCTCTGAAAGATAAAGCTTTCAGCCCCCTACTGGTGTCAGTTCTGGTGCTCAAATCCTTCAAATTGTTTGGTGCCTAATTTAGTATGCAAAGATGGCATACAGCATTGATAATGAAAAACATCCATGACTTCTTCAAGACATCTGAGCGTGGAACTGGGAGTGGAAATCAGGCATACTTACAATCCTGGTTCTAATTCCTAAGCTGTTACTGTGTTTTACATCATTATTCTGGACTATTTGTCTAGGGTATGACTATCATTTGTCTGATCTGATACCACTTCAACAGATATCTGATACCACTTCATCAGAGATCCTTTATAAGAGGACTTATATGTCTGCTCCATCTGCATTTGATGGTATTTAGATAAATAGTAACATTGTCTTAAATAATACATTTATTTCTGTCGAGCTACAAGCATATATTACATGATCAGGTAGAAGATGTCTTTGTGGGTAGGAAAGTCAATGCTACATCAGCATACTTCTTGAAACTAATTAGACAAATAGTTTTAAGACACTTCAGAACTCTTTATTGTTTTATAAACAAGTCTTTCTACCCTAGGGTGTAAAAAGAAATGTGATAGCAGTGTGACATGATGACATATTGCAGGGATAGCAGAGGTTAGCTTTGTTTATCAAGACAAAAATGATGAGTCTAGAAAGGAACCACATTTATTGCAGTGGGAATTTTATAGGTGCCTGTTTCAGAAATTTTCTTAAGCTGCTCAGTTGTTTTCAGCACACCAGAGTACCCTTTTTGTCCTTGAATCTCATAGCACCACAAAGGATGGAAAATGAAACACAGTTTGAAAACGATGTGCATATCACTTAGCAGTGTCATAAAATAACAGGATATTTCTTATATTGCTATAGAAGAAAAGGTTTAGCTCCCTGTAATTCCCAGGAGGTGATGGGGCTATAACAAAGCACGATGCAGAGTTCATTCCAATCATACCTACAAGGTTAACTGTGTGTGATGCATCTTTGACAACTTCTCTGGTAATGCCTATTGCATCTATAAGCTCAGGGAGGAAATATGGAGTCCCTGTGTTGCCAAAGGGTTTGCATACCTCCAAGGCTTTTGATTTACTATAAGAATTTTGCAAAGCAGTTCCTCCATCTGCTATACCTGTTTTTTCTCCCTACAAACTTTTCTGAATAGAAATGGCAGTTTGCTTTAAAATGTCCCAGCACATTTTCTAAGACACTGTACTGTTTTTCATTGTTCCACATATAAAAGGGTACTGGATTCTATGGGAAGGGTTAAAGATCAGTATTCATTATCAACTAGTTCTGAGGCTATAGTAAAAAGTTACATGTTTAAGAAAACCCATTCTTTATAATTTTGGAATAAATGTGCTGTTCTTACAGCTATAGGAAATATTTTCTCTTATTCTGGAGCAGATCTTTTAGAGCTAAAAGTCTAAAGCATGGTTTTCAGGCATTTTATTAATCTTGCAAGGACAAGAATAAAGAAATTTTTTTAAACTATTTTTCTAGACAAAAAAATGCTTACAATACCATTCTTCATTTTAATTTTCCTTTTTTTTCTTCTTGATTGTCATTTCATTATATTTTAGGACTCAATGAAAGGGTGAAATTTTCTGTTTGACAAGTCTGCTGGCAGAGAATGAGTCATGCACCCAGATTTCTGCCTCCGTTAGGTGACAACCCATATCTGTGGTGATTCCGTCCTCTGAGGAAACCTCCACCACTAATTTCACCTTTCCAGTGTATTCCCAAGATGGAGTGAAAAACATTATAATTCACTTCTTTCTAGGTGTGCTTTTTCCCCACTTGGATATTAGAATTTTGTTGGCTACTACTTTGTTCTTAATGAACTCTCCCCCAACCACACATTACTCATATTATAATTGGAAAATAAATAAGTAGCTAATGAAGCCAGATTAAATATAAATTACAATACAAAACACCATCACTGGAAATTAATTTCCAGCACCTAACCCTTTCTGATCAGCACTTGAATCATATGTCTTCAAGACAATCCAGATTTAGAAAAGAATAATTCTTATCCCCAAGTTCTTAACAAAATATGAAGATTAATTCATAATGGAGGAAGTTGTATAAGCACAAGTGATGTTTCTGCTATTGTGGTTAGATATTAAAACTTGGTCAACATATTTTTTATGTTTGCCCTTGAAGCAATAAAGGCTAACCATATTCTTGGGCCATGTCAGCAAAAGCATAGCAAGTAGCTAGAGGAAACTGATTATTCCCCTCTGTTTAGCACTTGTGACACCGCATCAGGTGTCTGTGTTGTGACCACTTTGGGGCTCCTTAATACAAGAGAGATATGGACATACTGGAGTGAGTTCAGTCAAGGAGCACCAGATTATTGAGGGGGCTGGAGTACATGACATATGAGGAAAGGCTGAGAGATCTGGGTCTGTTCATCCCAGAGAAGATCGAGGGATGATCTAATTGCTGTCTTCAACCACACAGTGATCAGTTACAGAGAAAATGGAGACACTCTCCTTGGAGACAAACAGCAAAAGGACAAGACGAAACAGCTAAAAGCCACAGCAAGGGAAATTTCAATTAAATAGTGGGGGGAAAAAATCATCACATAGAGGGTAACCAAACATTGGAACAAGCTGTGGAACCTTCACCTTTGATGATATCAAACAATATCTGAGGAAGATCTGAAGTAACTTAACCTTACATTGAAGTTGGCTATCCTTTGAGCAAGGAGTGAGACCAAATAACCACCAGATATATGTTCCAATCTCAGTTATTTTGCAGTTCTATTCAATATTTCCATATTAGATACAATTCTGTTTAGATACCTCCTGTCCATTTCCATGGTTACATAATACACAGAAGACATTATGATTTGCTTACGGGTCTGTCTTGTTGGATGGTCAGTCACTGAAGTGAGCTGCTCCGGACATGGCCTGATCTGTAGCAGAGCAGCAGATTTTGGTGCACATGGGTGTTTCCTGAGGCAGGGAAATGCCAGGGCAATGAAGAGACTCATCAGGACCTGGCAGCTCCTGCAGGAGGTGCTGACAAGGCCTGGGCATTTACAGAGCAACCATGGCCAACCCACACCTATAAAAAAGCAGCCCAAGGAATGTGAGAAACCAGAAGCACTGCCAACAGAGCATGACGTATCAGCCAGTGCATGGCATGGCAGTTTGCATGGCAGTTTGTGTGGCAAAGTACACAGGAAGGGCATCGTAACCCTACCAGCTTAAGAAATTAGTTCAATGGTGGTCATCACTTTCTCAGAAGGAGCTTAGCTATGGTATCCACCCAGCAGAAAGCTATAACCTCTGTGCTCAACAGAATGGATGTGACAACCCAGAAAAGGTCCCATGAAAACATGCAGCCATTCAGGTCTCAGGCTGCAGACAGTGCCAGAGCCTTTCAGGATGGCAGTAGTGAGAACAGTTTTGTGATGTGTGACCAAGTGGACAATCTGCCCAGCTTGGTGGCAGAGCTACAAGAGGAAGAAGAAAGTTTAAAGAGCATCAGGGAGTCTGAGAAAGAAATGGACTGGTGGAACCCTGTGCTNGGTGGCAGAGCTACAAGAGGAAGTAGAAAAGTTAAGGAGCATCAGGGAGTCTGAGAAAGAAATGGACTGGTGGAACCCTGTGCTTCCCTCCCTGAGACAGAAACAGGAACAACCATCAGAAAAAAAAACCAAGATCAAGGGGATGCTGTATCCTCCTCCTGCTAGACTGAAGGCTGTAGCTTAAAGGAAAGGAGTATATGGAGGCAAGTCCATGCTTGGGGCAGCAGGTAAACCCCTTCCTTGCCCACCTCACCTTCCCAGGTGCCTCTGTACAACAGCTATGAGACTCTGGATGTGGAAGGCCAGGCAATGGATGATGTGGATGATGGTCCATCTACACCAGAGGTGCCGCCAAGGTCAGAAAGGACTACCCCTACTGGTATCACAACCACCTCCATGAGGAAGAAAAGAACAATTATAGTCATAGGTGACTCCCTTCTGAGGGGAACAGAGGGACCAATATGCCAGACAGACCCTCTTCTTAGGGAAGTCTACTGCCTCCCTGGGTCCCAGGTTAAGGATATCACTAGGAGATTTCCTAGTCTGGTATGGCCCTCAGGCTGTTACCAATTACTGCTCTTCCATGTGGGTGGTGATGAAGCTGCAACATGTAGTCCAAACATGACCAAAAGACACTTCAGGGTCTTGGGACGATTAATAAGGGAAACTGGAGCACAGACTATTTTTTACTCTCTCCTTCCAGTTGCAGGCAGTGACATTGGAAGAAACAGACAGACCCAGCCTATTAATCCATGGCTCCATGGCTGGTGTCACTGCCACAATTTTGGGTTTTTCAATAATGGGATGGTCTACATGGCACGAGGCCTGCTGGCATTGGATAGGATTCACCTTTCTCAAAGGGGGAAGAGAGACTTTGCTCACAAGCTAGTGGGGCTCATTGACAGAGCTTTAAACTGGACCTGAAGGTTGAGGGGCATAATATCAGGTTTGCCTGTGACAAGCTGTGAGACAACACACCAAAGTTAGAGGGATGGGGTGCTAGCAAGGGCCCTCAGCCTGCTACTCTGAGATGTGCTGGCTAAACTGCAGCACACTTAAAGTTTAAAGGAGTTAAGGTGTGTTCCTTTAAGAAGGTGACATGATCAACAGACCAGCTGAAGTGGCTCTATACAAATGCACGTAGCATGGACAACAAACAGGGGTTAGAAGCCACCGTGCTAGTAGAAAGCTGAGACCTAGTTGCAATTACTAAAACCTGGTGGGACGAATCCCATGACTAGAGTGCAGCTACAGGCTGTTCAGAAGGGACAGGCAAGGAAGAAGGGGTGGAGGCATTGCCCTCTACATCAAGAAATGGTTAGATTTTGAAGAGCTGTCTCTGAATAGCCACAAGCAAATTGAAAGCTTAAGGATAAGAATCAGAGACACAGGCAACAAAGTGAATTTTGTGGTTGGTGTCTACCACAGGCAAGGGGAGCCTGTTGACAAAGCCTTCTTACCCCACCTACAGGACAACTTTTGCTTCTAGGCTCTCGTCCAGCTGGGGGACTTCAACCACCCTGACATCTGCTGGAAAAGTAGCACTGTGAGCTACAGGCAATCCAGGAGACTCCTGGAATGCATTAAGGATAACTTCTTAAGCCAGGTAATAGCCCTACCAGAGGGGATGCGATACTGGACCTGATGGTCACCAATGCAAGTGAGCTAATTGGTGATGTCAAGACTGGAGGCAGCCTGTGGTGCAGTGGTCATGCACTAGTGAAATCCTCTTCACACAAA
>VZTL01003505.1:0-26723 GCA_013400535.1 Scopus umbretta | reverse complement strand
TTTAAATCTTGAGGTTTAGGGACTTTGGATAATTAATTATTCAAGATATTGCTGACTGAACTAGATGTAACTAGAAAGTTGTATTACAGCACCTTCCAGAAACCAATATATACTCTGAGCTTAAGTCTTCAGAACAGTATGATATTAATTCTATTAATAAACCACTTCTTCTCTTAATGTTTTCATTATTTCATGCAGCCTAAATTTTCATTTTCTGAAGCAGAAAGTTACTGTTTTATTCATTTCAGGTTTTTAAATGACATCTGCTATTGTTTTATTTATTTTAAATTTGAAATTACAGAATTTTTCCACACATCAACATAAGCAGCAAATAGAAAGCAGTGAGGAGGAAGGAAAACTGGCATTAATCAGTAAAAGCTCCACAATAAACTCCTAGAAAAACAGGCAATATTGCTATGCAATTTCTGCATTTATATTCCGCTTGCTTTTCTATTTTACTCAAACATCATCTTCATTTACTAATCATCTTCATTTACTAATCATCTTCATTTAGTAATGAAGATGTCTGTTTTCTGTTTTCACTGGAAGTAATTTGGTTTAGAGTCCATAACTAATTTTCTCTTTTTCTAGCATGATAGTGCAACTTGTCAGTAGACAAATCTTGAGTAGATTTTGCTCTACAGTTTTATGGATAATGTGCATATTGCAAAGTACTGTAGTGACTTACTGTGTCAAACCAACACACAGAGTACGTGTGAACTTCACAAATAAGAAAAAAAAACATTAAGTGATACTGTCCACAGACAGACACTGCTTTTCGTTTTGCTGGTGGTTTGTGTCAGAATCGTTCTTTTACTGAGCTCTGAGTTCCAGTTTAACAACGTCTAATACTAGCAAAATAAAACTTGGAAATGAAATATTGCTGATACCTCGTTTGTGTTGAGGTCATATGGAAGTTGCTGGCTGTCAGGCAGTTTGTGGTCCCTTCCGAAACTGCCTGCACAGGCTCAGGGAGGGGTTTATGTGGTGACACAAGATAGGACAAAGTTGCTTAATATGGGTGAGATGTAAGGGATCAGGAGAGCCATAAGGGCTCTATGACAATAACCTCACTGCAAAATCACTTTTCTACTTCCAACAGCAGAGAAAGTCGTTTCTATGAGGAAGGACTGTAGTGGCACCCAGATTTATGCCAAAAGCTGCAAATAGAACTCTTTCCTAAGCAATTTTACTGTACATGGGTTTGTGCCTGCTTGCTTTTTTAGATATATAAAGTGAAAAGATGGTAAAAGAACTTTGCCCTCTGATGCTAAGTCTAAACGTAGTTTCAGCCTCTAGATCTGGTTTCTGCGAGCACCCCTGGTATAGATGGAAGACATGAGCAGAAAGGGGAGTCAAGAGCATAGAGAGGAACATGTGTTGCTGGCTGAGGAATGATTAACCCTGGGCACATTACCACTGCAAATTTTAGAAAGAGTGCCTTGAAAAATAATTCCTCCAAGAGCACTGTGGCTCTGCTGTCTTCGGCATGGGGCTATAGCTAAGTCTTGTAGAGGTCAGTAATGGCACTTGAAAGCATTTACCTTGTTTAAAACACCAATGGCAAAGTCATTTTTAGCTGTGGTGGAAGCTGTCCTAAGGTTCTGCTCGAATATTTGCAACTTCATATGGTATTTATCCAAAGCTCCTTGAGATGGGAAACTCTCAACAGTTCAGCTACTTCAGTTGTTACACCTTAAAATGAGACCAGGACATATCTTTTTTGTGAGATGCCCTTTCACATGTCTGTCTGTTCCAAACTGAACTCTTGGAAGAGTGTATGAAAATTTCAGTATGTGGTTTTATCAAAGCTCAGCAAAACTTGAGTTTCGAGCAGTGGCTTGAAGCATTCCTGTTTTAACCATTTTTTTTGTGTGTGTGTCCATTGCTGAGTTTCTGCTGTTCAGTTCATTAAGAGTGTTATTGAAGAAGCATTGATTTGAGGGAAGCAATTGTTTTTGCTCTATTATAAGTACTGTTAATACATGGACTTCTTTTCTGCTTATAAGGGAGAAGAACATTTTGGTAATTGTAAATTCACATGTGCATGCACAAGCTCTTGCCACGTCCAATGGCAAGTTGTTATGGGGACTGGCAGACTGTCATCATTTTGATAGCTTGAGCAGTATATCTCTTGAACAGCAATGGAGCTCTTATGCAGAGAGTATCATATGTTCCCAGCCAATTTACAGGGAAACAGCAATAACATTTTATCATGGTTGAGAGCCCAGTAGCTGCTTCCTATTAAACTTGCCCTTTCAGATACCTGTCTTGGATTAATTTGTTGATTTCAAATGGAAACTCAGTCTTCTCCACTGAAGCATGACTTTCTAGGATAGACTCTCACTGAATGACAATTACTGTATATTCTAGCTGGTTTCAGACCATTACAAGCTTTGGGCACAGTGGAAGACAGAGGACTTCTTCAGTAACTGATTTTAATATATGTCTAATTTTAACTGTCAGTTATGTATGCACCAGTGGATGAATCCTCAGAAAGATGAAATGCAAAGCACTTCTAACTTGCTCTTATTAATGATACACTTGCTGCAAAGGAGGAAAAAAATATAGGTTCAGGTCTCCTGAAGAGAATCTGCATGGTGTTGAAGAGCAATGAAGTTTGAAAAAGCAGGGATTTAAACTGACACTATCTTCCTTTTTCTTTTCCTAGCAAAAATATGCCAGGTCTAGTACAGGCAATATTTTACATATCTGTATAATACGCACATATCTTTTAAAGTATACTTCACGGAGAGGTAGTGGGAACAATGTGAGAAGAGCATTCTTTGGGAGGGTTATATGCATTTTGAAATAATAAGCTCTCGGTCTTGCGGTATCCTCACAACTGTAATTACGAGCCTCTGCACGCAGCTAGATACAGCACAAGCAGGCACTACTTTGCTAAAAATACTGGCCTGGATGTAACAATGGTAAGGAAACAAACAAGCCAAGAGATTTGTTTTGGCCAAAAAAGCAACCTCTGTGTATTTCAAAGCTCTTGTGTTGTCCACTCCCAGTGAGGGTTTTTTGGATAACAACAATTAAAGCAGTTATTCAGAGTGGCTCTTGATGAAGACTTTGATGCACTATGCAAGACACAAGTACAGTTCAAATACTGTGAAAACATACTGGTGCTGGAAAATACTTTTTTTTTTTTAAATAAATGGCCATTGAAAGCATTCAGTTGAGTCCGGGGGTTGGAAAAAGATGGGGACAACAATAAAGCTTGATCCCATTCAGGCCAGCAGGGAACTTTCCATTGAGTTCTAGGGACTGCTGCAGCAACTCATAAATAAGACTGCACAGCAGTAATGCTAAAAAGCTACCTTTGCAGTGCAAAAATGCTTTGCATTAGGAGGGCAGAATTGCAGAGATACATGCCATTATGGGAACAGGAACCATGCTGTAGAGCCCACTGTCTTAAATGTAGTTTTTCAAATCCAAACTGCCTATTGGAATAAATAGACATAAATTTTAGCAACTATTCCATTGGTAATGAGCCTTGCTTACCTACAAATTAAAACCTTGGGTGCTACAGTGCCTGGTATTGGTGTTAGGATCCCTGTGGCTATGGAGATCTGCAAAAAGTCTGTGGTGTAAGAGCTAATGTAAAAAGTGTTATCTTCTATAAATGTTAAAGCTCAGCTGGAATTGTGCAGAAAAGGTGTTTTATTTTTAACCTGTTTGCTTGTCCATAGTAAAGTAGGTTGTGATATATCCTGTTTAAAATGTCCTTGTCCCATCTTGGATTGTTACTGGGGATAATTCCCTTGCTTTCTTGTTTGTCATGAGTGTAACTGAGTATTTGTATAGGGTTGGATACAGTGCTGCTGCTCATTGTTGGTATAAATGTAATGGGTGTAAAATTACACTTGCAACTTGATATCAACATAAATGTGAATCCATAAAAGGGTTAATTTTCTATAGTATTGAAGTACTTTCAAGATCCACATTGAGCAGCAGTTTATGCCATCAGCTCCGTGATGGAACAAATGACGTTTCTACTTGGACAAGCTTTGTTTTATCGGGATCAGTAACCTTATCAACAGTTGACCCAGAACTATAATGTATGTTTGTGAATAGATAACATATGTCACAGTGAGAGGCAGACTTGCCTCATAAGCAAGGGTATATAAAGAAGATTTAATAATAGCAAAGCAAAGAATGTACAGATGTATACGATAGTAATATTTTCTGAGAAGTGTAGTGGTTTTGCTCACTTATTAAAGCAGGATCATTTGCATTATCTTGCTTACATCAAAAATGCACTAGTGTGCATGTATAAACACATTGCACAAGTATTTTCCCACTGCCACACTTGCTTGTGAATTTTTTGTTTTGTTCAGCTTTAAAGCATATAATTTTGATATGAAGAACAAGTATGTTCTTCTAGCAGGTAGCAGAGCAGAGAATATGTTTTAGTAATTTAAATACAAGGGAGCTGCTTTTCTCAGAGGACCTTTATTTTGCTTGCATGTTCAAAATTGCTATGTGAAGGGGATTTACTTAGTGCAAAAGGAAAAAAACTCTGAAAACCTACTGCTTAAATGCTGGATTGATGCTCTTTAATTTGAGATACAGCATCCCTACCCCCAATATCAATACTCTGTCATTTTTCATGACTTATAATAAAGGGAGAGAAATGATGGTAGGTCCTAAGATATAAAACAAGTCACCCATGTCTTGTGCATTTTGACATTAACACTTCTCTTCCTTGACCTTTGACAGATTAGGCCTTGACCCAAAGCTCCTGGCCAAAATCCTAAATATGAGCTCAGGTCGCTGTTGGTCAAGCGACACGTACAACCCTGTTCCTGGAGTGATGGAAGGAGTACCATCTGCTAATAATTATCAAGGTGGCTTTGGAACAACACTCATGGCTAAGGTACATAATCATTGCATGTAAAGTATGTACAGTTGCTTCTCCGTGGGCTTCTAGCAAACGTTCTTCTCAGTGAAATTTATGATTACAGGGAAATATGTGTGCATGAGCAGAGGGGAACACAACCTCTTACTCTGAATTAATTAATTGTGTAGGGGTCTTTTCCTTAGCCTCCAGCCTCTTTCTAGCCACTATTACTGCTGAGCAACTCAAGTGACGTTATATGTACTGTCTTTTTGAGTTCTGCCTTAATCCAGGAGTCCTGATGGACTTGTGTGTATGGCAAGTATTCAGCAAGCCATTTCAGGTGCCTCTTGCATGACTGCTCTAGAACTTAGGAGCCTAAGCTCAAGAGAACAATTTGGGGAAATCCAGGTGACCTAATTAGGTGCAAATAGTGGCAAAAACATCTAAGATTTTGGGCCCAATCTCTTCCAGATACCTTAAACTGTGCTACTGGACATACCCTCTAGCACCCCCTTCCTTGCTAAGCCAACTGCTTATGTGCTTGTCTTTCTGCCTAGGGCCATTCTGCAGAAAGCAGACAGGTTTCAACCCATACCCCCTCAGACTGACTTTCTGCAGGTATCTGTACCATGCTGTGAGCTCTTCTGAGTTGCCTTTGTTGGTGACAGAAGTAGTGCTTCTTAGGAGTAATAGCCTAGTAATGTAAATTATTTGCCCACAAAGTGGAAGATCTTGGATTTTAGGTCCTTCTCAGCAAGTTGTAACCTACAGCTATCCCATCCCTGAAGAGTGCTCTTACTGCTATGCTCTTGGCTGTTCTAGTAAAAAGCACTGTCCTGAGTTACTCTGTGGTCAGGAAAGCAAAGCTTTTAGAGGCCAGGGGAAAGTAGGCAAGGATGTCAGGGCTCTGCATCCCACTGATGAGGACACACTTCGAGAAAGAAGCTATAGAACTGACTCTTGAACTACTTCTGCATTTAGCACAATGATTGCCAAAAGTCAATTAAAAAAACAGCTCTGGAAGAGAGTTCTCATCTAAGCATGCAAGTGCAGGAAATAATTTCACACTGAGTATTAGTTTCGTGGGGATACTGTCCTGAGGGAGGTATTTGAGTTCATACAAGACAGGTTTTACACCAGTTTATGAGTGCTCCCAACTGGTTAGGCATTCTGGCCATTTTCAGCTCTTCCACGTACAGGGGAAATTAAACATTTAAAACTAAAACAATGTCCTCAGAGCTGGTGATAAAACTCAGATATTGCCATGCAAATCTCCACAGTGCTGGAGTTCCTGTATGTAATACCTACCTGCTGATACTGTTCCTGTTGTTTTGCAGTTGCTTTATGTCAATTGGTGTGTTTGCACATTCGGTAGGATTAGCCAAATTCTGTCCAGAGCAGGCCCAAAGTGTTTTGCATATGGTAGCACCAAAAAATTTTGCTAATGCTGCATGGCTCAGAACCCCTCAGTGGTTGGCCTGCTACATTTTATGTTTATGGGCCAACAGCCAGGAGCTTGCATTTCTTTGAGAGATGTGTTAAAATGCAAAGCAGCAGTTTTTATGTCATGTTCACGTCATTGAATGTAGGGGACAATAGTGTTATTTAAATTACTGATTTATAAAATGTGTTAGGTTATTGTTTGGAGTTTGCCAGGGCTATTGATTAGAGATCTTGGCACTGCCTCAAAGCTCTTGTTTCCATCTTGTGTGCTGTTTTCGGAATCTGTTGTCCCTCCTGTGCCCTGTTTCACACTGCAGTCCCTGTTCTCGTGATTTGTCACTCTTACTCTTGTCCAGAATAATCTCATAGTATAAATGGGATAGGGGCACATATTTTCTTCCCTCCCTTTTCAATTTCTTTGTAAAGGGGTTTTTTTTTTTGGTCTTCTTCTAAGAGGGACCTTCACCTCCTCTGGAAGCTGCCTGAAAAGATCTTCCTTTCATTGGAGGAATAGCAGCCTGGCTTGTGCCTGTTGAAACTGCCAGCTTTTGGTTATAAAGCATCAGTGATAACTAAAAGGAGAGTTCCTCAGGGAGGTTTGTAATTGCTGTTCACCTCTTCTGACTATGCCTCTCCTGCCAGTCCTGCCTGCCAGGCAGCCTGAAGGCTGCCTTCTTTAGCCTGGAATCCTCAACAAGAAGGAAAGACACTAAATTACTCCTATGCCTCTTGAACAATGCTATGTTATTCTATATAGACAGAAAATTACTTGAGTGAATAAGTAACCAAGACAGTTGATCATATTCAAGGTATCATTTGGTGCAGTGGTGACCTCGTTTAAGACATTTCTCCTTAGTTTGTGGGAAGACTTTTGCTACTATCTCTTTCATACTGGTATGTGACATATCATGCAGTTTGTGAATTCTTAGAGTTTTTTCTGGGAAATACAGAGCGTGTGTGTGCTACTTAAGAAAAAAGAAAAGCTATATTCAAAGAAGACAGATGTAGGTACAGCCCTGAGGTTGAGAAGAGAATAGTCCACAGTGAAAACATCTAAGAGTGACTCAGTAACACAGTCACTAAACACAGTTACTAAACTTCAGGTTACTGCTCACATATCAGATGTGGTAGAAGTCAAAGGCTTTCTTAAAAGTATTTTGTCACCAATGGATCTCTCAAACAGAGCCAGGGGATCTTTATTTCAAGTGTTTGGGACAAAAAAAATTGTCAGACAGGCCTGAAAAGCTCTTCAGTCTTGAAATCTGATATTGAAACCTAGAATTTAGTCAACTTTATGTGAAATCTGCTCTAAAGCTTTTTAATTTAAAAAATCTAGTTTACTTCTCCTCGCCGTCTTTGTGTCTGAAGCATTGCAGGCCAGAAGTTTTGTCTTTCATTCACAGTACAGTTGCTAATTAAATGTCGTCTTTGAATCCTGAGAAGAGCTAGATTTATATCATACTATTCTTGACTCATGTCAAGACAGCCTTTGAGCTTTCTTCCGAATGGCAGTTTCATTTACGTCAACTGCAAAATACATTTAAGGCACCAGGTATTTCCAAAGTGAGCACTGGAAGCAGATTCTGAAGGAGAATCTGTTTCCCTATTCCAAGCTGAGAAAAAGTGGTTAGAATAGTCGGTACAGAGAGACATCTGGAAGATGTTGTCAGTTCCAAAGGAGTATGAGACGAGCCATAAACTATGCTCTGATTTTTACTTTTCCAAAAAGGTCGGCAAAGGGCAAATTGCTTTCAGAGCTGTTTTGTACTATTTCACTTGAGGAATCTCCAACCTCAGGAGAAAAGGTGCAAAATACTTTACAACCTGAAGCTAAAGATAAGCTTTACTTATATTTTGGGTGTTTTTTCCCTTCAAAGCTCTAATTTATAGAATGGAATTTAAAAAGAACAAAACAACCTTCCTGCACTTTGGAGTCAGGAGTCCTTGTCCATTTGATTGTTGAGATGTTGTCTGATGTTTCAACCATCTTGGAGCCAGAGTTTNAGGGGGAGGGTGAGTGAGCGGCTGTATGGTGCTTAGTTACCGATTGGGGTTAAACCACAACACATTATTAAAGTGAACAGGCCTGCTTTGTGAAATTGTATTTGTGCTAGCAGTCTATTCAGATTTTTCAGGGATTGCTTCTGTGAATGCCCCTTCAGAGGGAAATAGATCACGATCACCAACACCCAAACCAAGCACCTTCACTAGTTTGGAGTTGGATGATTTTGCCATTCTAATATTCCATGACATGATTTAAGCTTTCTTGAATAAACAGATTTCACAAAGAGCATTTAAAAGAGGCTGGGAATATGTCATGGAATATCTTACTGTAAGTGAGGTTAAAGTAACTATTCCTAGATTGGTCAAGTCCTCAGTCTTTCAACAGAATTGCTACACAAGAAGGAATGATCTGTGCTGATGCAGATGAAGAATATTTTGGATCCTGTGATGTCTGATACGTATGTTTTTGCCATTTTCCTAGATCTTGAAGCCATTCAAGGGTAATGGAAGAGTAACTATAATTCTGATTTGTATCAGAATGACCTTTACAGAGTCGATTTACAGATCGAAGTGACATTTAGAGAGTAGAGTAAGATCTTGAATTTCCTTGTGCTAATTCAAATCCAGACACACAGAAAGTAAAAACCTGTCTTGTAAGTCATACCTGAGAAGCCAAAGGTGCTCTCAGCAGTACTACAGTTGCTCAGTTCTTCTGTATCAAAGATTTGTTATTCTAAAAAAAAATATTAATGCTGCAAATTCTATAAACTAACATAGTCCTGGATGGACAGAAAATCTAAGCATTTCCTAGTAACACTTGAGAGGTTCTTCTGCAATTTTCTTGAAATGTGGACCACAAAATTATTTCTCTAGCAAGACATTATAAAGGCAACCTTGAGTGCAGGCATTACTTTCACACTTAGACAGGAGATCTGTTTATATACCCAGGGCCTTGTTAGCTTTTCTTTCTTTGGTTGGTTCCATGTCTGATTCAGCTTAGAATTCAAGACATTCTCCAACCTAGCTTGTCATTTCTGTCCAGAATGCATGCAGCATACTATTTCTAGCTAACTATGGTTAGTCATAGTACCTGGTACTTGCCTTTGAGTTCTATCCTATTTATTTCAGATTATAGCTGTAGTTGACCAAGGACTCTTGGAGGACAGGTTTCAAATTCATCCTCTTTGCAACCTCCCTTCCTTTTTTTGCCCCAAATTTAGTGTTTTAAAATGACGTAGAAGTATTTTCTGTATCCCTTTATCTTCAGTCATTAAAAAAACTTTAAGTTGTCACAGACCCAGGACAGTCCCCTAAGGAATTCTTTTTAACACATCCTTCCAGTTAGGCTGCAAACCATTCATACGCACAAAGTGGCCTATGCCTCTCATTTTGCTATTAACTGGTCACATTACAGTAAATGTATGTAGGCTAAGTGACTTCAATTTTATTGTTATTTACATTCCCCCTGCTTGATTTTTAACCTGTTTTTAGAAAGAAAGATGTCCCCTTGCCCGAACAAGAAAATGATGCCATTGCAACCTATGTGAAATGCTTAAGTGAATAGCCAGGGAAATTTTCTTTTTGGAGATTGCATAAAAAAGTGGGGAGAAAGAGTCTGAGTCTGGCTACCAGGTTGTATAGTGACCTAGAATCTTAAAATTCCTCCTGTCCTAAAGGAGGTTGCATGCCTTGCAAAGTTTGGGGTTTTTCTGTTGAATAACATTGAGTTACTGTTTTAAAAATGAAAAACTAAACAAGGCTCCCTTCTTTCAGGACTGAAAGTTTAAGGCTGGACTATTATATTTGTTGGCAGTAGAGTTCTCTTCACAATGGAAGCCAAATAACGTATAATATGTACATGGCTATTTATATCCTTGTTGTTTCTCCCCTGACTTTTTATCTTTTTCTTTCCTTCCGTTCTTCCTCTCTGCCCTCTTCCTCCCTCTTCTCTCTCCCCACAGGACCTTGGCTTGGCCCAGATTTCTGCCACCAACACAAAGACACCAGTTCCTTTGGGATCCCAGGCACATCAGATCTACAGGATGATGTGTGCAAAAGGCTATGCCCTGAAAGACTTCTCAGCTGTATTCCAGTTTTTACGTGAGGAGGAAACCTTGTGAGCTGCCCTTTGGAAATGGGCATAATAACAAACCACATTTTTTTATCCTTATAGCTTGTTTGAGAAGTATGTGGGTTTCATCAAATACTGTGCATCCTGATCCCATACAGACTAATCATCTTTGGTTATCTAGATCACAAGAAACTCCGGGGCGTTTTCATAATTCTTAAAAAAGAAAGCCAGAGGAAGGGATTGTTTGGCAATTAGCCAGACAGTGATTTTTTTTGTTTGTTTTAAAAACCATCAAGGATTTTTTTTCACTAGATGCAATAAATAAATATTTTTTTTATGAAACACTTAACTGTTTGCATATAAAATAACTTACATTATGGCTACAAACTTAGGTGACTCTTGAATAGTAAGAGAATGTTATATAGTGGTTTTATGATATATAGTGATCTATTAAAATTAAAAATTAACACTTTATGGAAAAAGAGAAGACTTGTTCAATGAAGAAACACAGCTTGAGATGGATTTTTTTTTTTCCTTGCACCTACTAGCCTTGAGTTAATCAGGAGTGATTTCCTGGGATTCAGGTTGCAGATTAAGTTTATAGGCACGTGTTGCTAAGTGGAGAGCTGTTACAGCATGTTTACCTGGTAGACTTAGTTAAAATAACATAGAATGTGTGTCCCTCTTGTAAAGCTCCATTATTGTATTTTGCTAATCCAATTTTATATTTTCTTGTATTCTGTCACACATTTTCAGAACTCGAGAACAGCACTTACCAAAAGTTCTAACAAAGTGTACATTTGTTTTAGGTAATTACTGAAGTATTTTAAAACTAAACAAACCCCATTATTTTGAAAAGAAATAAAAATCTATACTGGTAAATACTTGCTGTATGATTATTTTCTTTTTGTTTTGATGCACTTTTACACATACAGTTAACCAAGAACTTGTACTAAGTGGTCTTATTCTTTAATTTGCTTGGTTTTCTACAGATTGTCCTGCAAAACCAAGCTTTTCAAGAGCTCTTGTTGTGAAATGCAGGTGGTAATATATTTGCATATGTATTACCTTAACCACTCACCATCTCTGTGGTCTTGCAAAAGTACAGGTACACATTTGGCTTTATGAATGTAAATACTTATGTCGATTTCGCTAGAACTGCTCATGTTCGGACTTACTTGCAGGCTCTAGGCTTAATGGTCAATTACACATCTACATTCCTGTTTCGGTTGTACGATGGATCCTTTTATACACACATATTTGGGTAACAAAATTGTGTGTTTGAATGAGCTCAAGTTTGTGAATAATCTTCTGAGATCTTGGACGTTGTATTTTAACACATTAGTAACATCATACAAAAGTCATTAAACAGTACTGGTTGATCTGTTCTCCTTTCAGTTTTCTTTGAAAACTGTTTGACATTGTAGGTTATTCAGGGATTTGGGGCTCATTAATGTTATATATGAGTGCAGGACTACTGGGAGCAATCTTACTTTAAAAAAATTGTTAATCTGTCGTTTGATAAAACTACTGTTTCTACAGGATTGCATTTGTTCCCTGAATTAGACACAAAACCACCTGCACTAAAACTGTTAAAATTGCAAAGTCAACCACTCAAGCGCTGGAAAATGCAGAAATGGGGAACCATAGTTGCAGATGTGTGGGTCGACTGTCGATAACAATATCACATGCTATAACATTTTTTCCTCTGAGACCCTGCCTCACGCAGTGCATGAAGGATGTTTTTGCCAGGAGGATCCTTGTTCATTTCAAAGTTTTATAATGGATGAGGTAAGAAATTGTAGGAAAGTCCTGGTTAAGTTTGTCTCCTCTGTATTTGACTTGGAGTTCTGGCTGACACCAGCAGGACTGCTGAGAGATGCATCCTTCTACTGTCCACCCCAGCCTGTAGCAGTGTTTGCTGTGAATGTGTTTGCCAGTAACCCTGGGCTTACCTGTAACCCTGGGCTTGCAGGAAGCATAATCAGTTGTTTTACGAAGACATTATATGCACATATAAATGTTGGGAGCCATGAGGAAAGAGTACACTCAGCGAGAGACACTGAAGCTTTTAGCTTCTGAAATCATAAAGTCTCTGTTAAGCATGTGGAAACTTCGTTATTATTTTTATGTTTCTCCCAAAGGCTTGTAGCTTAGGCTTCCTGGGGTTCATTTCTCCTCCCCCACAACCTCTGATCAAATTTTAAATTCCTACTCCAAAGCATAGGGTGCTCAAGTTGGAGTAAAGGCTGCCAGAATGCTATTTTGGCAAACCAACAAAATGTTCTGTGGTCTCCTTCTTGGAGGAGGATGTTGGCTGAAATTAAAACCAAACAAACAAAAAAAGACCAAAAAACCCCAGCTTCAGGGCAGGCAGCCAGCATGTAAAATTTTAGAACAAGCAGTTAGTTTGGCAAAGTTAGAAACAACTTTTAAAATAAGTCTTATTATGGAAAGTGCCTTGGAACCTTTAATGATGTCCAATACCTGAATCCACTAATACAATTTATATTAGAATACACATTTTTTCCCTAATCCTGCAGGGATATATTGTGTGACTGGATACATATAATCGTGGTGGTATTCATGCTAGGTCTGGCTATTCTGCATATGCATATGTGTATAATGTATCTTTTACTCTGCATGGGACATACTTCTGGTCTATGGAAATTAAGCAAGTACTAAAACTATTGTCACTGCCAGAAACAGGTGTTGAAAACAGTAATTTGTTGAATTGAATAGAAAGATTGTAAAATCGGTTGAATTTCTACGCTAATTACCTCCCAGTACATACACACAAATTAGGTGCAACAAATTAACTGCATATTTTGCAAATGTCCCAAAGGGAAACTTGAGGTAACTTCTTTTTAAATTAGTTTGAATGTTAAACTAGCCCTCCCATCATGCTTACTTTGGAAACTCACCCATATCAAATGCATTTATTGACTAACAGGAAAACATTGACAACCAATAAAAGTGGTGATGGTTTTAAAAAAAAAATCCTAAACAGCCTTCTCTCATTTATGATTCAGTATAACCCGTCTTAAGCAACTATTTTTGGTGGTCGTTTAACAGAGGAGGCCTTCTATTAAAGCTGCTGAGTACCATATTGCTTTAACTTTATTTATGGCTCTTACAAGCCTCAGGAGGAAGAGGAGGTATTCTGACCAAGTAAAAGTATTATACATGATGTTCTGGCTCTGCTTTAATCAATGGGAATTTTGCCATTAAGTACAATACTGCCAAGATTTCAGAGTGTGTTGAATGCCCACGTGATTCCAGTGCAGATGTGGCCAAGATGGAGCTCTGGAGGAGCTCAAGCGCATCCCACAGGTAGGGATTGTGCCACATTACTGGCATCAGGATTATGAGAAGTTGGGGCGGTGGCTGTGGGAGGACAGAGCCAGCAGGAGCTGCTGGATTTGATATTGCCAGTCTCCATCCCAGCCTTGTCCCGCAGTGGATGAGAGAGATCCTGAGCAGGACGGAACAGCTGAGTACCTTCACGCCTGAAAACAGAGCTACCCATCTTTGCAGCTGTTAAAGAGCTTTTATGGCTCTTTGCCACAGGAAGATTTCTTAAATGATTTATGGAACAGAAAGACCAGGGCTGCCCCTGGAGCAAGCAGAGAAGGGCTACCATCATACAGGGGCTACTATATTCATGCAATAGATGTCTTCCTATGCCTTTAGCCCACCAGCAAGACCAAAGCTGCTGAGGCACGACGCTAAGGGTACTGCATTGGTAGTGATACCTGTTGCTTTTTATTCGTCTTTACATCATCATCATTGTCTTCACCTCCTTCATATAAAAATAGATGTAACTCAGCTTTTCTCAAGAGAAGTTGAGAATATTGCCTGTCTTTACAAGGCTGTCTAGTAAGTTGTGAAACCTTGATGCAGTTTAGAAACCTCTGGTGTGTTTTCTTGATGCACAACATGTAGAGCTAGGGTCCTGTGCAGTATTTTAGACTTAGGTTTTGATAAGACCCCTTAAAGTTAGGGGACTTTAAAATGGGAAGCCTTTTATTAACTTCAGTATTCAAGTTCTTAGAACTCTGCAAGCCTTGCAAAATTGAAAAATTATATTTCAGTAGTGGGAGACGTTTAGTTCAACGTCTACAAATTAGAATAAATGGTACTTTGGAAAAGCTCAAGCTTTCAATAGTAAGGATCTCTGCCATTCTGCGCAACAGCATAATGGATGTATGGTCTTTAAAGGCTGCCGGTATTTTTAAGATTTGTTGCTTTCTATATATGATTTGTCACAACCCGTCCTGCCAGCTGACACAGTTACACATTCATTTTTTTCCAATAAGAATAATAGCAACAGTTACAAAGTTTTCTTAGGTGGACAGAGAATGAATATTTTTATGGTTGGCATGTTCGATAGATGTATGACATGGAACTAGGCATCCATGCAGCAGTAATTTTTTTTTTTCTTTGTTTTGGCATTTATCATGGATTGTGAACACTTGGGGTAAATTGAAACAGGTGGATAAAGCTTTCTAAAGTACTATACGTCTCATAATAACTACTGTAGAATTAAAAGTAATCTGGTTCTTTCTGCATTTATACCCAGCTCTTCCTTTTGACCTTGACCCTGAGATGAGGTCTGGATTTTCATTTGAGGTCAGAGATAACTCAGTCTGTTTCTTCATTTAGTTTTACTGAGCCTCCATTAGTGATGACAGTGTTCTGTTTGTTAAACTAAATGCTATATATGGTGATAATAAATGAGGTAACATGTTTTATGAAGTTCACTGATTTCAAAAAAACTTGGAGTGCTGGACAAAAACAACTGAAATACAACTGATAAAAAGATAAGTTTGCATGTACCTGAAATGCAGCTACCCTGGAAAGAAATGCAAATACTGTTACAATACATTCCAGTCCTCACAGTATTTTTAGAAAAGAAATTAACTGTATTTTGTCTTGATGAAATTCAAAGGAGAATCCAGACAAGTAAAACAAAAGTAACAGCCTTCAAATGTGGTCAGATGTAAGCTTTATTTGGCCAGAATCAAGTGTCGCTGCTGTCCGTCTTCCAGTTTGAGCCACATGATGAAACTAGCTTGGATTTATGCAGGCTACTTACAGCACCAACGGCTGTGATGTGGAAAGTCACTTAAAGAATACTTCTTAAAATCTCTGAGATGCCTACTTTGTCCTGAGTGCATTCTTCCAAATGATTTCATGGTGTTAACTGGGCTGTAACCACTGGTTGCAGGCATACCTGAGCCAACTGTAAGCTAGCTTGTTTGCGCATCTGCAGCTCTCTAGTCCCAGAGGCTTTTCTGGGAAGCTGGGCAAATACTGGGGCAGCAGTGCTGTGTAGGCAGCCTGTTTCCAGTTCCTGAACTGGCTAGTTTGTGGCTAGCAATAGTAGGTCAGTTTTGCTTTCCAGTCATCATGCATGTTATTCCATGGCTATAGAGCCTGGAAGCTTTCAATGACCAATATTTAGTAGGCTAATGCATTGGATATTGTAGCTATTATCTGGTTTACAGCATCATCTCGGCAGTCTGTGCCCTGTTTTATTTCCTCTGTTTGTGCAATGCCTAGGACAAGTCCCCTTGGTGTTGTGTAATTGTGTCAGGCAGCCGTCAGTCCACAGTCCACAGAAAAGACTAACTTCAGTCACTCACTGGTGATTGCAGCTGGAGCTTCAGACAGATGAATTTAAGACATGCTTGGATTCCTCTGCATTTCTACATACAAGGTTTTAATACAACTCTACCTTGTTTGAACCTATCTATTGCATGGCACCAAGAGCCCACAGTATGTCAGCTGGTTATTTTTTCCTGTCTTTGCTGTTCATGCTCAAAAACAGCCAATTTCTGGTCCCTGCCAGGAGAAGGAGAGAAGAATACTAATAAGCAAATGGAGATCGGTAGGTCAAAGCACCTAATGCCAACACGTTACTCTCACTGGAAAACCATTGGATCCTGTCACCACCTCCCATTGCTGTGATTTTTCTCCTCTGCTTGTCACTGGATAGATAACTGTGTTAGCTTATGTGATGCAGATGCAAATGAGGTCTGTGTTTAATAAAAAGAGGAAGAACAGGCAGCGTCTTTTGCTGTGTGTCTGGCTAAACCTATCAGGGGAAGGTGGTTCCTTGTAAAACAGATAAGGGAACCTCAGTCCTCTCCCTCCGGCACCATGATAAAGACAGAGACACCGAGTCCGCAGACATCTGTAGATACCACCACTAAAGTTACAGCCAGCAGAATGCAGTTCCTGTCCCTCATCGCACCACCCAGCTCTGCTGTCTGAGCAATAAACATCACACCAGCCTCTCCAAACTTTCCCTGGGGCCACTTGTGGCTCTAGTTTTGGCAGCTTTGTCTGCCTTGGCCCTGGCTGCCTGGAATCTATTTCTGCGCTGCATCCCGAAAATTCCTTTTCCAGTGCTGTGCCCAAACTAACTGTAGGCCTTCAGTGTGCCTGCAAATAAGATGTTAGGTCTTACTTGCTTTCCATGTGCTCCCAGTAGTGCCAGAAAGCACATAATGAATGTGTCTCCCTTGTTTCTTCCAGACTTAATAAGTAAACGGAGCTATAAACAGTAAGCCAAAAGGATGGGGATGGCAGGCATTTACAGGGTAATAGGAATTTGTTCATTGAACTGGTCGTTGTGCTACTTCATGACTGCGGTATCTCAGCTTTTTCTGAGAGCAGGAGCAATGTGTGTTTCTTTTCATGTGAAGAGGAACCAAAACTGACTCTGTCCAGTCACCTGTGGCTGTCGTTTTGAAACAGACTTATTGTTTACATTTACAGTAAAAATGAAAAATAGCCATTTTCATGTATTAAAATATAGCTGGTTTGCTTTGTTGGTTTTTTTTTTAATCCATTTTCCACAAATAGATGTTCTAATGTGTTTGCTAATATCTTACTTCCTTCTCCATCTATGTAACAGCCTGCATGCATATTACAGGCTACATATAACATCTAAAATCACATTCAGGAACCTATGAGAAACTCAGCTCTTAAGGTAACCCTGCCGTGGTGCTGTTAATAACACATTGCAAACAAGAAAGTAGTAAGTGGAAATAATGCACTCATTTAGAAGTAATAAATCCTTTGATCTTTCTTTGAAGCAAGGGTATATGCTTAAACTACCAATTCAGGGACAACCAGATGCCCATAAAGACTGGTTCTTTGCTTTGATAGAAAATCGCTGAGGCCTGCCCAGCAGCTCTGGTCTGTAAACAGATTAGTTAAGTGCTCATCAGCTCTGATTTGCATAGGACAGTCTTTGCACACAAGCCCTACTTCCTTAACGAGCTATTTACTTGCAGGAAAGCTACTGGGTTCCTTTTAGTCAGAAACCTCAGTAGAAAATTGCTTTGTGAGAAGGGACAGGATCCTGATTTGGAAATAGTGCCTTTCCTCTTCATAGATGTTAATAGGCAGTTGGTGACTGGCAATCTGGCGTGTTTGCCGAGCCTCTTTAATGCCAGAGAGTGGGAATTAGACAAATAGCTCATACCTGGAAATTTGGAAAAAAAGTTACTTCTCTCTGCTCTATTGGTGGCTTTCATCCTGGGCTGGATAAAGCGCATACATGGGAGAGGACTGGGAACCAGACGCTTGTGTTCAGCAGAGCCGAAGTGTTCACTGAAGAGGATTCCGCTGGGCCGTAAAATACTCATCGCCTTTGAATAAAAATAAATGTCTGGTGGATGCTTGCTGGTTTGTGTGCAGAAATTGTGTGCAGCCAGCAAATTTGGCACTTACATTTTTCCCTGTTTAAACTTCTTTTGATCCACAAAATTACTTTTGTCTAATACGGAGGGAGGTCAGTCTCAGCCACAAACAGATGGCGAGATTCACTCTAGGGTATAGAAGAGCTACGGTACTTCAGTGTCTTTTGCATTTTAAAGTGCATTACTTGTCAACTGATTTCAGCCTGGACAACGGTTTGCTAGTCTTCTGAATCAAGAAAGCAGCAAAACTGCAACTTTTTCTGATGGGGAGACAAAAACATCAAAAGGGAAAAAGACCACAAAGTATTGCTGAGCAGTTTCAGTGCAAACTTGCTGCAGCTGAAGAGGTCTTAAAAATGATAGACGAGATTCTTCCTATATTAATGATCCCACAAGCTTTGGGGTGACAGGTGTACAAATGAGGGTATAATGTGCGTATGTGTGTTTTAAAACAGAATACCAGTGTTAGACACCAGAAAGTTAATCCTGTAGATCTGTCTTACCCTAGTAACTGTGAAAAATATTATGAATCTGGTTTTTTACTGTTTACACTATTTCCATTTTGTGTCCCCTCTTGCTTGAAAAGTAAACTTAAGTTAGTGTCTTTGTGCTTGAAAACATAAGGTGGAAAGTTGGACTGAGGAAAATACATGCCATTTTCATGGACAGGCTAAGTATAGTTAGAAACTCTTCTCTGTAAATCCCGGTTTGGTTTTCATTTATTTATTTCATCAGCCAGATGCTAGTTTTTCACTTAGGCTATGATAAGAACATTACCCAAACACTTCCTCAAAAAATAAAATCTACCTTATTACAGGGCACTCTGCATCAGCCCATCAGCCATCTGCCTTTGAAGGCTTGTGTTCAGCCCCTCAGTTTTATAGTGCCAAGATTCAAATATGGGATTGCTAGAGGAAATTAATTACTAGTAAATTTAGAACAAAGGAAAGAACCTGCAATTTCACAGCATGTAAAACACCTTTTGGAATTCTTTGCTCTCTTCTTGGAAACCAGTGTGTCAAATTCTTGGAATTATTTTAAAGGGCCTGGTAAAATACGTAGATATCCAACAAGCCATAATAAAATCTTATGCTTAAGGATATAAATAGCAGGCAGAAAATTATTTTGCCTCTAGCCACTTTAGACCACCTCTATTCAACATGCAAGTAAATTACTGTGGGTCTTGCTTTTCTGATGCTCTGGGTGCTGAGTATGGCTGCAGGCAAAGAGTGGAACCTGGTGGGACAATGTTGTGATCCAGGGTTGGACATCCTCTGTTGCTGTGCCCAACTCCTGAGCTCCACAGCTGCTGCCTTCCAGCCCAACTCCCATCAACCACCAGAGTCCAACCAAGGGTGGCAGTGGGCTCAGGGACCCACATGGCTTCACACATCAGCTGTCCCACACGTCCAGCACCACCCAAGCACCTGCATCTTTCTGAGCTTTCTGGAACCCTCTTTGCTTCATGTCACCTCCAAGGAGGAAAAAGAAACCTCTTCAGTTTAGTCTATATAAACCTGACCTTTCTATTGATTCCCTTGCTGTTTTTTCTCATTTCTCCCTCTCTGACAGTTCTCCTTTGCTTGTTGCTTCCAGATCACAGTCTGTAAGAAGTGTCTCCCACTTGCCTACTCCCATAGCCACTCTGTCATGTGGTCTCCTCCTCACTTCTTCCATCACACATGTATGTCTTTTTCTGTCCCAAAACACCATCCACAAAGACACATCATTCTCATCCCTAAAAGCAGCATATCATTCCGCCCCAGCCATTGCTATAGTTTTTGGGTTTTTTTCCTTGTGAACTAGCGTGCTTTGTCTCCCTTGGCTCTCCTGCTCCATTTGAACCACACTGTTGTTCTCTTGTACCTTTGCAACCCCTAATACTTGCACAGATGTTACACATGCTGTGTAGTCAGTTTGAAGAGTAGGAACAGACAAAATTCAAGTCATTAAGGAGGTTGGATTTTATGTCACCACAATCACTCTTGTTTTCACATCTTGTATCTTGCTCCTGCTCCCTGAATTGGCTTTTTGACTAAATGAGCATCAAGTGTCCTCTCACTTCTCTTTCAAAAACAGCTGCATCAATATCAGCCTCTAAGGTTGTGTTTAAACTGGGGATGTAGTCCAGAACAGGAACCTGCTTTACAGCATATTTTCTGACCATACCCATTTACCATACTTGGATTCACATGGCAGACCAATCCCAGAGTACACAAGCAGGTTTTCTTTTGGATGAAGCGATGGAGCAGAATGGTCCTCCAGGTCTGTCTGAGCCATTCTGACTTGCTCATAGGCCTTCTGTGCACAGGACAGGATGGTAGCTGGTCTGGAGAAAACTCCAGATATAAAACACATACAGTGTGGGCACTGAGTCCTCAAAATCTACTGTGTAGCTTTCCAAATTTGCTCCTACTCTGCTGCTGATGTAGACAGATCCTGTATGTCCTTTCAGAGAAGCTGATTTTTCACTGCTGCTATAAACCTCTGTTTGTTATTTTAGCATTTGAGAACGACCTGTGCCACATCAGATCAATGTGATATTGCAAGCCTCAGCCTTCCAGCAGTGTGGGGTGCACCCTCTTCTTACTGACATTGATTTTGTATCCAAGCATATTCATGGGCTTCTGCGGGGATTCTCTTTACGCCGTCTAAAGTGAGATCCACACTGAAATATATCTTCTGTTTGGTGAAATGTCATGTCTCTGACCATATTCTGCATAGTGTAAATGCTCACTCTGCGAAGCATACTGATACTGGCCTAAATACAAATCAGTTGCTTTTCTAATACAGGACTTGCAACACTCAGTTAGCTTTGTATTCTTATGGAGATAATCAGGTTATTATTGTGAAAACAAGGTATATTAACTTGATTTAAAAACTGTTCTCTGTGGGGACTTGGTTTTATGACCCTGGGTTTTAAAAGATTTCAAAATACATTTGCATTCATGAAAAATGTATTTTAACAACATAATGGCTGGCAGCTCTGGTAGTTGTAAGGAATTCCTTTGATGGTAAGCTACAAAGTCCTCTAGTAGCCCTGGTAGGGATACAGGGCTTCCAACCCATTAGTCTCCCCTTTATTTTATTTATTTTATTTGAAAGCTTCCCTTCCCAAAACCCACAAAGGAAGAATAGGAAACAATCATCAGTGTGGAGGTGACTTTTCCACTTCCTTCTCTCTCATGTAGTTGTTAACAGTAATTTACAGTTGCTCAGTTACATTGAGAAGGCTGTGATCTTTCTACCTAAAGTAATAAAAATCAGTGTGTAGGTCTTATTAATTTACTGCATGCCATAAAGGCTAACAAGTTGTACTGTACTAAAAGAATATTGCCAAAGTATTTACTAAAAAGCATATGATATTGAAAGTAATTCTGCTACCCATGGACTTCCTTACCTCTATGGGAAAAATTGTCATAGCATCAGACATGTACATCAGCACGTGCTGCATGGCAGACCTGACGAGTATTGTACTGTTATGAATGTGAAGGAGAAAAACTGCTGTGGGTATATTTTGATGCATGCCCACATCTTTCCTTCTTTGACTTGAGTTGTGCAGCTTGGACATGATTCTACCTTAAGCAACTCAATAAATCTGAGTACTTCTAGAGTCAATGGAAATTTTGTCACTTATTTCAGTAGGACAAGACTTTTTCTCCCATGTAGCTAAGTTGTTTTGGCACAATTCAAATTGGAATGTGACTCTTCAAGTTACAAAAAGTGTCAGGTGCTTTATAGAAATCAGATCATATCATTAAACCAAATAATTTTGCAAGAAATAGTGAATATGAAGAGTGTAGCTGACTTCTGAATTGTATTACCATATGACAGGATCTCTCAAAAATGATCAGAGGGGCAAATTGTCTGGACTTGAAAGTTGAGTGAAGATCAAAAAATTTTGATGAAAGGTAGCAAAATATTAAAGAGGTAGAAAACAGGAATTGCAGGGTCACAGTTAGGAAGCTGGTCTATTTAACATTTTCATAGATGAAGTACATAAGAAGAACCCATAGTTGAAATTTGTAGACACCACTATGCTGAGTAGTGGTCTGTCATCCCTTGGGCCTCAGGTGTGTGGAAGAATCACAGAATCCCAGCATGGTTGGGGTTCAAAGGTACCTCTGGAGGTCATCTGGTCCAACCCCCCTGCTCAGTCAGAGCCACCTAGAACCAGTTGCCCAGGACCATGTCCACATGGCTTCTGAATATCTCCAAGGATGGAGAGTCCACAGCCTCCCTTGGGCAACCTGTGCCTATGCTCAATCACACCCACAGTAAAAAAGTGTTTCCTGATGTTCAGACGGAGCCTCCTGTGTTTCAGTTTGTACCACCCATTGCCTCTGGTCCTATCACTAGGCACCACTGAAAACAGCCCAGAAGCTCCATCCTCTTTGCACCCTCCCTTCAGGTATTTATATACAGTGATACGATCACCACTCAGCCTCCCACTCCAGGCTGAACAGTCCCAGCTTGCTCAGCCTTTCCTCACGGGAGAGATGCTCCTGTCTCTTCATCATCTTCATGGCCTCATCCTTGGACTCTTTCCAGTATGTTTTTTGGCCCGTACAACAGCACACACTAGCATAATTCCTGAGGGCAAATCTTCTCTGGGGAGGGACAGGGACCAAGCACTGGTTCTCTGTGCATCCTCTACCAAGGTGTTTCCCACAAACACGCAAGGGTGCTGGTCTTTGATGAGATGGCTTCATACTCCTCTACCCTGTGATGAGGTTAGAAGCCTGTGGCTTCACTGTAATGTTCTGCCCACAAAGGGACCGCTTCACAACTGGAGAGACCCTGAAGTCCTCAGTGAAAGACTAAACTATCCTTTCGAAGGCAAGACTTTCTTGGTCTATTCATGTTATAACAAGAACCAGGAAAAAACAGGCTCAAGATGAAAGATCTGTACTGGTGGCCAAACCAGTAGTATAAAAGGAGACACAGGGAAAATAGTTGGGGGTCTAAGTTGGAAATTCTTCCCTGCATGCAGTGGCTTTAACTGTTAAGTTAATGCTTTTTACTGTGGAAAAGAGCTTATGTCCAATACTGTGCTGGGTGCCACAAATTTATCTGTTTCCCTTTGTAGGGTGGCCCTGTGAGTCATGATAGCCATAATCAAGGTGAAAAGCAAACTTTGCCAGGCCACCCTGAATGTAGTGGCAATGTCCCATTTGAAGGCTTTTCTGTTAATGGGCAGAAGAATATACTTAGACTTCAACTGGCAATAATTTAATTTGCTGTAACTTGATGAAGTACAATGATTTTGTGTATGGCAGTCTAAATATTCCATTGATCTAGGCCGAACTGCTATCCCTAATTTGAGACAACAAATAGCAAGCTGATGATAAACAAATAATGAACAGAAGGAAAATTTGAATTGACTGGATAGGCTATTTGCTGTGAAAAATTCGCTCAACTCCATAAATAACATTTGGTTTCTATCCAGAGGAGCAATGATTTACTTCACCAAACAGGTAAAATAGAATAAATAACAAGACCCTAATACACTGAATCAAATGAGAAAACAAAAACTGTGATAGATGTGACCTTTGGAGAAATATTCAATTTTGTTTGTCACTTCTTGGAAATAATACGATGTACCTAACAGGAGGTAAAAGCCAGGTAGCAGAAATGTCACTATTTTCTGTTATTACCTTAATGTGGAATGCAATTTTTTTAACAGATCCAATGTATTTTAATAGATTGCTTGTTTTCATTGAGCATGTATAGAGTTTTTGTATGTGGGATCACAAATGAGCGTATGCCTTCACCCCCTGCTTTATAACTCATCATTGTCCAGTATTGCTATAATGTGTGAATGTATCTACAGTTTTTCCACAGGATTCCTGAGCTTTTAGTGTGCTGATGAGCTGGTTTTATACTTTGTTTCTTCTGATTTAGATTAAAAGGATGACTTGCACATGGGTGAGCACCTTCCAATACACTTGATGTGCTTCCAAAACAGTGCCAGGTGACAAATCTCATTTTTATTCCACTGTTAGTCTGAATATTCAATATGTAGGAATTTTCCAGAGTCTTTACTACAGACCTTATACTAAAAAAAATTAGATCTCTATTCTCGTAGAAACCCTCCTCAAGCCTCAGACCCTGGCTATCTTAAGTTCCCTCTTCAGTTACCATCTACCTTTAAGGAGGGAGCATGCTGTGTATTGACATGCAAAACCAAGCTCCAAAGAAGTGACCTGCTGTGTCTGACAATTTCTCTACCAAGTAGCTTTTAAATTAGAGTTAACCTGAGATTTTGGCCAGTCTGCACATTTGCACATCAATATCCTAATGCTCCTCCTTAGCACTGGTGATGTCCCAGTGTTACTTTTAGGATTAGGTGGCTAGCTTTGATATTTAGAGATATGCGCACATTAGAAAGCTGGATGTGATCCTGGAAGAAGTTCCAGCAGTGTTTTGGCAGAGGGTGTATATTAGTGATACTGGTAAAAAACTATAACCTGGAAAGCACTCATCATATGTATGCACTGTCACAGGCAAAGATGTGCTTCAGACAGCTATAGTGAGACAGTTTGCACCAACAGAAGCACAATGTTACTGCTGAAACATCACCACCTACTCTGGAGCTTCTGCAGTGCCAAAGGCACCCTTCTTCCCACCCTGCCTGGCCTAACTGTGCCAGCAGCATCCTGCTGCACAAACATGGTCTTGGTGTGTGGAAAACACTTGAAGAGCAGTGCTCAGGAAGCAGGAGTCAGATGGATTCCAAAGAAGAGGTAAAGAGCAGACCTGGTTATGAGGGAGAAACCTACAAAGGGAGAACATGTCCAAGACTGGCCAGCCCTTTAGCCCAGCAGAGATGCAAGCTCCAGTTCCCTTCCAGCATTCGACACTGAAGCCTGAAAAATTTAAGTGAGGGAAATAAAAGTGCTGTCTGCTGACAGCGACAATAATTAGTCATCAAACAGTTCACAAGGAAAAGTGACAAATTCATCCTTGGAAATGCTTTTAACACATTCTACCTCGGCCATCTAGCTACTCAGTTTCACAGTCAGGATCACTACAGGCTGTGTGACAGCATCTTTGGATCTTTCTCTTCTTCTTTGCATTCAAAATTAAATAGAGGCTCTGGCTTTGTAAAGATGCAGTAAATACTGTTCAAGACATTTGTCCTTCAGGATTTGGGGTGGGATTTTTAGCTCTTTGTACTAATGATTTGTGGTACTAACACCCAATGATAGCTAAATGTGAGATACAGGTACATTCCTGATGGATTTTTCCACTTACTGCTATGCAATAGTAATAAAAGCTATTTCTGGGTCTATCTTCTCAGTGGTGTCAAGAACTGAAGTTCTTATTGACATGAATTATACTCTCAGCTGTGTCTCCGGTTCTTCCTTCCTAACTGTTGAGACTCAACAGTGCTTGTGGAATTGCTTGGAAAAGAAATGTTTAAAAATTCAAGGTTTGCACTTCATGGACATATAACTGTTAATAAATGCTGTGATTTATTTCCTACGTGAACGTCTGCTCATATAATTGCAGCACAACAATTCATGCAAAAACATTCTTTTTGAACTGTAGTCTTGTGTAAGAACAAAAAAGCATCAGGTCAGGTCTGACCATACAGCTCTGCCTCCTGTCATAGACATCAGTAAGTGATGGATGTGGAGAGAAGAGTGTGACAACAAGGAAAGGACACCATGAAACTTCTTCAGTCTGCTTCCCTGCACTCTTGCTATTTTGTACACATTTCTCTAGTTTTCTGCTGGCCTGATCCTGTGACTTGAGGGCACTCAGCACCTCTCACAAGGTGCTTTGTATGACTTCACGAAAGATGTATTCATCTCATCAGGTCCCTGGCATTTGAGCTGAGAGCTGCAGAGAAAGGTGGGCCTCACTGGCAACCGCTGGGTTAAGATGGACTTCCCTTGAGGACAACAGCCACAAAAGAAGTGGTCATGTAAGTTGTAGCTGCAGGGTAACATGAGTATTACTGTTTCAATTTTTGCTATCAGGGAAACTGTTTGTTCTTAATCCCACTTGTGTTGTATGTACAGAAATCATCTCTTCCAACTCTGGAAATGTTAAATTTCCTTTTAAAAGCCCAGAGGGGGAACTCAAACACACAGTCAATGCTTGTGTTCTACTGGTCACAATATCCAGACTGTATTTCCAACTTTTAAACAGCTGCTTCTTCCATTTTTCTCCTATACCTGCTAAGCAAGGAGTGATGATAATCTGAATGGAGAAAATGTTAAGAAATTCCACTGGTGTCCCTCTTTTGTCAAGTCTAGAATTGTGGTTGCTGGATAACATTAAAGTAAACGAACCTTTTAAAAAAAACAAAAACAAACAAAAAAATCCCAGCAAGAACCCAAAGGTTTTGAAATTCATGTAATATCTTGATATTGCCAAAGCATCCTGGAGTTGTCCCTGCTTTAATGAACCCTGTTGTTGCCAGTAAAGGGCCTTATCCTCAGTCAGCAACCATTCCTAGCCATCTGACAGACATTCTTTGAGTGTGGAAATGTATGTTACAATGTCTTCCTATTTAAATACTCTGATTTTATTTAGAGAGGAAGTTAGGGTATTAGAAAACGCCTTCAAAGCAAGTAGAAAAGACTAGTTGTGGGATAGGTAAGAGGCTGTTTCCTCACTGGGATCTTCA
>VZTL01003503.1:23960-66651 GCA_013400535.1 Scopus umbretta | reverse complement strand
AAAAAAAAAAGAAAAAAGAAGTAGTTTCTTACTTGCTGACAGCTCTCTCCACCCCTCTCCCAAGCCATTTTTGTTGTTGTATCTCTGTGTATATGTAGGATGTAGATTTGGCAGACCTTCATTTATTTAGGAAAGGAAAGCGCTTTGGTCATGCTAGGTATCCATCAGTGATTCTGACAGCTGCAGAGAAGTGTTGACTCTTTCATGGTTATGGCTTGAGGAAACGAATCCCCAAATTAAGTGGATGCATGAACCAGTGGGAGAATGGCATTCAAAGAAGTATAGCCGTCTTATTTTGCCAAGTATGTCCCTAGTGCCAGCAGTGGGGTGGGTAGCCCTCCTGCCTGAGCCCTACTGCCAGCTCCCTGTGGGGCTGGTGCCCCCAGCCCCCCCGTGGCACCTCTGCAGAGGTGGAGGAGGGCTGGAGTTGTTCAGAGGCTCCCTGGCTCTGCTGCCAGCTGTGTCCTTGCCGGGGAAGAAGAGGGATCGGTATATGGCTGGGAGCCCCATGCTGCCATGTGGCTCTTGCTCGGTTGCCCCACCGACCCATTCTTCCTCCTGTAGCTGAGGGTCTGGGCTACCCTGCTGTTGGCGTGTGATGGCCACGTGAGACGAGTGCTGCCTGGGGTCTGCCTATGGGCCAGGGGCCACAGCTTGACCATGTGGCCTCGGTAGCTGAAGCCAAGCTAAATCAGGAGGCTTGAGGATTTCAGTCATCGAGGCAGAGAGGTCGAGCTGGCAGCAATTCCTGTTGCAGCAGTCAACATCTCTTAGTGCATGTGCTTTGCTCTGCTGGATGATGTACTTTTTGGTGTTTGTTTTTTGTTGTTTTTTTTTTTTCTGGGATTTAGGACAACCTCAGTCTCCACTTACGACTAGATGCTGCTGAAGAAAGTGTTTTGGTTGCATAACACTGAACAGAGGTTGATCCATCACCTCACTTGGCTCTCTTCAGCTTCTGGTGATTATCGACCTTTAAATAAAACTTTGTGCAACTGATACAGTTTGTGTTGTGACAGGTATAGACTGGGCTCCAGCTGGGCCTCATGTGTTAGATATGTGCAATAGATGCTGTCTGGGGAGGCTGGTGGTGATGTTCAGGTTAGATGGATCCCACATGTTATTCTTTGATATTCTTGCATCTATCTCATTTTCTAGGACCTCTTAATTGTTAATAGTGCCAAATAAAAAGATTGTAGGGGTTTAAAGTACAAGCACATACTTGTATTGTTTCCTAAAGTATTTTACAGTTGCAGATAAGTAAATGAAAAATGAAGAGAACTTGTATTTTCACAGCAGTCCTTTACAGCATGAATTAAAAAAAGAAAAAAAAAAAAAAAAAAAGAAAATCAGATGCAATCCAGGACTTAAGCACATGCTCCACATTAAGCACGCTGAGCAAGCCCAAATGGGGTCCCTGGTGGGACTCCTTGTTTTGCATAACATGAGACATATGTGGGGGCATCTGGTGGAGGTCCAAGCTCAGAGTCACAGGTTGTGGGCAAGCCCTAATCCAAAAGTGCTAGCAGGGCACTGGGCCAAAATTCACCTAGTGTGTTCCTTGGAGGGTTCCTTGGTTCTGTTAAAATGCTCCATGAAGTGGTTTCATGGCTTTGGATTGATCCAAGACAGGCCAGAGCGTGCTTTTGTCTGCTGGAGATCTGCTTATTTATTTATGAACTTATAAAAGGCAGAGAGAATGGTACAAAATTCAGTATAAGCACCAAATGGCATGAACACTTAGACTAACAGTGCACAGGTTGCTTTATTCAGTACCGTATCTCAGTGAAAATACTGTGAAGGAAGCAAAACCCACCAAGTGGCGTGTTGGGAGGAGCAGCCTGCAGAGCCCAGGCTGAGCAGGAGGAGCTGACAGAGAAGAGGCAACTGGATGCCTTGCAAGTTTGTCCTGGGAACCGTTGCTCCTTTTAAAAAATTTTAAAAATGAATCAAATTATATATACCGAAGGCAGTTCATGTGCTGTGTTTGGCAATTAAAGTTAGGAATGCAGCTGAGAGGGGAGATGCAGATCACTGCAGACAAGTGTGGAATTGTCTCAATGGAAAAGATGAGTAACTCCAGAAGAGCCTCCTGTACAAGCGGCTCACTTATTTTGATCAGCCCTTCAGAGAGGGAATTGAAATTACAGACATCTGTGAGTCTTGATAAGTTTCCACCATGCTAACTGGAAGAAAGGATGCATCTTCTGTGCCTCACGTCAAAGAAAGCAGTGGTTGTCATTGCCTGTGTAATTCTGTTAGCTGTCGGTCCTAAGTGTGACTGAAACACAACACGTGTGCGATGTCCCCGTTTCAGTTAAGTAATACTTTCCATCCCAAGCTCTCCTTGCAGACTTACTTGTGAAGCACTGGCCTGGCAGATGAATGTGATTAAAAATAGATCTGGCCGCTAACTGTTTGAATTCCCAGGTGGCTGAATTTCCATGTATTAGGACTTTCACCGTAATTTATCCGCTTGGGGTGTATTAGTGGTGAAAAGCCACCTTTCTGCAATCACAGTTTTAGTCATCATGTTTTGTTTCTGCAGTTGCTCAGCCTTTATGTCACTCATCTTTGCTAGTAAGTGGCTTTTGCTACTGTAAAATTTGAGGTACTCTATTGAAGAAAAGCTATACTGGGGAATCACCTTTCCTTCCTTTCTTTCTTTCTCAATCTTTCTCATACCACTTCGGCCTCAGAGCTCAGTTGATGAGACTTCCTTTGCTTTCCATTAGTGAGGCCTTCCTCCCATTTGAGGAGTAGCTGGCAGGCAGCAACCTGAATGTGGATGCTCACACGTTACATGGCAAATGCTGGCCTTGGTGTGCGAGGTGCTCTCTGTGGTAGCTGCTTCTCCTGTGGGCAGGTCTGTCTGGTGATGGAGGGCTGGTGTCCTCCGGAGGCTGCCTCGCCAGCAGAGAAAGGAGGGTGGTGTCTTGGAAGGCAGAAGAAACTGATGTGGGCTGCACGGTAAAGTGGTTTTTCTTTTTGGCAGCTTTGTTTTATTTGACTGAAATTCCAGAAGCCGTGCTTTGTGCGTGACTCTTGGGGAAGCAGGTTTCCAAATCGTATTGGTGCAGTGATTTGGCTGGTACCATCAGTGGATACAACCTGTCTTTGTCCCCCAAGGTGTGTGACACCTGCCTGTGCAATGTTGATAAAAGCAAAATATGCAGGAGCAGTTTTTTGCCCTCCCCTTTTCCAAGTGAAGCTTCGGCTTTGGGCCTCTCAGATAAGCCAAGGCAGCACACCTCAGGAAAGGTGATGTGTGAATTTGAAAACACAGTATAATCTGCAATGTGGGGTTTCTGCTAGTGTGTCACCTCATCCTGCTTCGTCAGCCTTTGAAAAACTTGACAAGGGAAGTATAATTTACAGTTTATGACATGTTTGTAAGGAAACAACAGTATTTTACCATAGACCTGTATTTTTCACTCTCTTCCCATAACTCACCTTAAACTGCCCAATTTTAGAAGGTGTATGCATTATAAAACCAGAAAAAAAAAACTTTATATCCTTTACATACAATCTATGGGAAGTGTTTAAAAAATATATAACTTTCTTTTTACATCATTAACTTCCTATGTAATTTTCTTCAGTGTTGTATCATACTGAATGAACATTCCTCTTGTTTCTTGAAGCATCGTACCTTTGTTTGTGTATAATGTTTCTGCAATTCATTAAGCTTTATAAGAGTTTCTTCGTAGTGAATGAAAAGAATTGCAGGTATTTCAGGAATCTATGAATAGCTATTTCATAATAAAAGGCTAATAAGAAGGGAACATTTTTTCCCTGGTAATCTGAGTTTCAAGAGAGGTGAGTACTAAGAGCTCAGTGTTATGGCCTCCGTGCTAAAACTTGATACTTCAGCTGCATAAAAGCAAGCTGTAGTCTTCAATGAGATTGCAGAGAGATAAAAACACAGATCCGTGCTGTGTCAGAGTATTTCTTGCCACAGCACTGAGTGAGCACTGAGGTCTCTTTATCTAAACCAGAAGTGACAGCAGCGTTGCCTTCAGCATGGCCAAGAGCTAAGGTAGAAGGAGGGGGAGTGGGTAACAAGTCCCATTTGAGTGCCTGTAAAAAGTAAATAACTAAATTACTTGCAGATTCTATAGTATGCTGCAAGTCCGGTAAGGAGCATTAAATAATTCTGATTTGGAAAGACATCTTGGGATGACCGTTTCACTTTTTAGAAAAGTAATTCCGCTAGATTTGCTTTGCTCTATATAGTGAATTGCGGTAGCTGCTGTGAGAGCCCTTCAACCTTAATGCCTTCCTTTTAGGAAGTGGTATTGCTAATGGGAAGTTGTACAGATTAGGTTATATCAGTGCCTGGTTTCTATCAAGCAGCTTGGCAGGAGTTGCTGCATTCTCTGCTAATAGATTCAGTCTTCTAATGGTGTATCTTTCTAAACGCAATCTCAAATAAGATGCTGTAGCACAACTTTTGTTTCATGACTGTACTTAAGAGTGTTGCCTTTAAATCATGGAGGCTTATTGTGCTTCAGTTTACTTACGTTTAATTTTTAAGCAGGGATTCCCTTGAGCTAGGTACTCAGTTTTACTTAAGGCACATAATAAGGTAAGTATCAGATGTGGATGATTGTTTAACGGCCATGGATTTTCACAGTATAATTAAGGTTAATGTTTTCCTAAACTTATTTGGTTTTGTATCTTTTTCAATTAGTGTCCAATATAAAAGATAGGTTTGTAGGCTACCTCTGTCTAAATTTTTTTTTCCTAATGTGATTGAATTATTTCTGAGGGAGAAAAGAAACCTCTCTGGTTTGGCTTCAGTGTTTCAGCAACCTGTAATCTTAAAGGAACATGCTAAAGCCTGAATTTGGCTAAACTCTTCTTTTTCCTCTCTCATCAGAAATGATCAGGAACAGGTTTCAATAATTCAAGACTGCTTCTTCCAAGGGCAGTAATATTACCTGTGCTGTGGGTTCAACCCACACAAGGTGGGCTTCCTTACATACGCTGAAGAGGGGATATCTCTCAGTTAGTAGTTCCAACAAAATAAAGGTCTTTTTTTCCTGTTGTCAGAACCAGCCTTAGGATTTTGCTATTGCAGAAAGTTACCCCCAAATAAGTAACTCTAAATTTATGCATAGTACTTACGCTGTATTGATTTCGAAAATAATGCTCATTCCTTCCTAAAGTAAGAGACATTTGATTTAATGCTACTGGTTCAAGGGAGTATCAGCAAGACACAGACAAGTCTTGCCTGTGTATTTGAAAGCAGTAGAAACATTTAGATGATGTCTCGCTTCACAGGAAAAATTTTAGGCCCAGATGATAGAGTTCGCCAAATAAGTTTAAACTGGGAACGCATTTTCTGCTTTAAAAGGACAGATCATACATAGAGTATGCAGCTTCCTAATGACTTCTCATTACCTGTGACTGTTGCTATTGCAGCAGCTACACTTCATGTGAAAATCAGGAAATTTAGAAGTATATGCAAGTTCTCCAAACAAGATAAAGGTTAAAAAACCCCCTCTGTCCCCCCCAGCCCCTGTTCTGACCCTCAAGCTGTTGTGAGGAGTTTGTGTATTGTTTTCTGTTCCTCACAAGAGGTACTTGCATTTAAAAGAAATTAAGAGCTGTTGTGGGAATGCCTGTTTTGTAGGAAACTGTCAAGGCTTTCTAGTTATACATGAAGTAAAGCTTACGTGTTACTTGTACAAAAGTTAATTGCTCCCATGCTTAACTTAATCACAGACCTCAGGCATATAAAGGAATTAAAATCTGTGACTTGTTCTTCCTTGGTGGTGGCTGGATTTTGTAAGGGTTTTTTGCATGTGTGTGTCTTATGTATAGAGCTTTATTTTTTTTCTAAAATTGTTCTTTCCTCCCCTTTAGAATTATTGCAATAAAGCAAAATGCCTGTTTTTAATTTGAGTGAGTGCAGTATGGAGTACAGTCATGCATTTATTTATTATTTTTTTGACTGCCTGTACAAATTATATTCTACATACCATGCTGCAGTGTGTTAGTAGGCAGTTTGATTTATGGTTGAAGAAAAATACCAGTGCTAGTTTTTGAGAGCCTGGGAAGGAAGGAAATAGGTAGCCTTTCTGGTTAGCTTTCAGTGGAGTTCTCTGAAATGCTTGGCCTTCAGTCAAGAGAACAAAAGCCCTCTTGTTGGTTTATGAGGTTTTGGGGTGTGCCTACACCCTAAAAATGTCGTAGTAGCGTTTATTTTGGAAGATTTATTTGGAGCTTTCATCAACACCTTAATGATGAGGGGAGACCTACTATCAACTCCCCTGCCAGGCCAATTTCTGGCTTAATCCAGCCAAGAGAGAAACATCAATAATAATGCATCAGCCTTTGCAAATCCTGCCTGGACCTGTCTTTCTGGCCTTGAAGAAAGAATGAGATGTTCACCAAGATTTTCTGCTAATCTCTGTATAAATATGGCTGGTGATCTATACAATGAAAAACTCTAGAAGTAGAAGATCTACAGGTGTTTTAACACAGGCAGCTGGTAATGCTTCACTTTTCTGTCTTCAGCCACCCATTTAATATAAGATCCAGTTCAGGACTGTAGCCTGCAAGTCTTTTTGAGTGTCCTTTGAACACTTACCTTGGTTTTGCAAAGGGGCCACGTGGCTGAGAACTAATGTAAAGCTATATTTAAATCTGTGCAACTCACCGTGTAGGTATGTGCACTGAAATGATAGTAAAGCTTGCTCCGAATCAGAATATTTTCTCCGGCTCTTATGCTGTACGTACAGCTAGTGTGACATCTTCTAATCCTGCGCCTGTGTCTATAGGCATAAGACTGAAAATAATTTTCTGTGTAGTTGTGGAGCCCGGGGCTGGTGAAAATGCAGATCTCTCACTGCACAGCCCAGACAGCACAAGCCTGGTGAGAAGGGTGTCATCCTCTTTCCCACCGTGCCTTCATTAGCTTTTCACCATGGCAAAGGGGAGGAGGATTGTTCCTTCCAGCAGAAGCTGTGGCTGCTGTAGCAGCCTGTGCTCCCAAAGGCTCTGACATGCATGTGTTGGAGGAGGCAGGGGATGAGGGGAACTTTAGTGATCTGTAGGAGAGCTCAGCAGGGTGCTGCATAGCTTAGATGTGCTCCTTCACTGGTGCAGGAAGTATTGGTGGTTCTCAGCGTCTCTCCCACAGCAGCAAGGGGAACCAGTTTAAGCAACTCTGAGTTGTGGTGAGGAAGGCAATGGTTGGGGTCCTTGGTTTGCTAGAAAAATTGTCTAACAGATTTGTGTTGCAAAGACATTTGTGTTCTTCTCACTTCTATAAGCAACACGCTAGTTAAATTAGCTTTGTAGGTTTGAAAATTTTATTTTTCTGTTCTTGGCATTTTACTTAAAAAAAGGCAACCTGAGAGAAAAAATTCTTGAGTGTAGTTCTTGTATCCTGTGTCTTGCACACACGTGATACAGAAATTTGTGTTGATATCTGCTGTTATGAGGAGCATCCGGCAGTTTGGTCTGGACCTTGTCATCTGATTTGTTTCTAGGTGGTGTGAGAGGGCTCTAGAAGACCTGTTGGGTGACAATCTGGAGTGCTCTCCAAAGCTGGCCCTTCTGTGCAGGAGTTGCTGTTACTGGAGGGTGATAAGCCAGGCTTCACTCATGTTATATTCAATACCTGTGTATAGGGAGCGCGTGCTGAGTTTACAAAGCTGAGCATTCCAGAAGTGTTTTGGACATCTGTGCAACCTTCAGTCAGGGTCCTTTGTCTTGTATGCCACAGACTAGTCCCTGATTCGGAGATAGCCTCCTCCTTCTGCCTGCACCTCCTTCCCTCCCAGTGTGGGACAGAGAAGACAGATGATCTTAATTTTTTGTGCCATTTGAGATACCTTCCAGCATTGGGAGGTCTACACAGTCCTGGAAGGTGTGACGGGATCTGCAGGAGGCATGTGACCATCTGGAGCAGGAGCTGGGACAAGGCGGGTGCCTGGGTCATCCCAAACAGTGCTATGTGCCTGTATTTAGGAAGCTCAACAGGGCTCTCCTGGCTGCAGTGACCAGATTTCCAGTGATTAAAAATGGATTTTGGACACTGAACTTAAGGCAAATGCCTGCCTAAAAGTAGGTGTATTTGGAGCTGAATCCCTCACCTTAGGCCTGGTCCTCTGGGCCATTGGGGCTCTCCAGGAATGGGTTTTAAATTCTCCATGCTTGTTTGTGCTTTTTCTCTTTTCCTTTTCCCCTATCGCTGACGAACACCGATGGTACTTCAGCTTGGGGCCAGGAAGCACGCTGATATCCTGTAATTGCCTCTCAGATGTTAGCTGGGAAGTTGCTTTTGTATAATTGTCTTGTTTTGTTCTCGGCTTGTTTGTTCCCACAGCCTCCTATTACATTAGGACAATATGTCCCTCTCGGAAGGTTTTCTAAGCCATTGTAAGGTAATTTCATCTTGCTGACCAGGACACCATTATCTGTAAGTGCATTATATGCAGGTATCCTTAGGGGTTTTTCATACTGTGTGGGCATTTATCAATAGCCTGGCTCGAAAGAGAACAAGGTGACACACGAATAGGAACTGGAGTGCTGTCTTATGCTGAGGGAATAGGTCCTTATTGTCCATAGGTAGAATAGGTTTATAATTACCAGAAATTTCAAGCACTTTGTAGCACAAGCACATCTCACATTTACAAGTTGGCCTCAGGTCAATTTTTCTTCTCTTCTGTAATTGATAGGTATACAGTGCTCTTATCGAAAAGCATTACATATACTTATGGACCATAAAGGATTTAGTAGGTAAAATGTTGCTAAAATGATAATCAGCATGTTTAACAGCAGCAGCTTCCTGCCATGCAATTCAGGTTTGATTCTTTTCACCGTTAGCAAACTCCATTAGTTTCTCATTTCACACCTGGGAGATTTCTGATGCTAACTGTGTTGCAGAATTTCAAGAGGCTGTCTTGCTTGCATTTGGATGCCGGTCTTACTGCCTCTGTTGATTTTAGGAATGAAGCTAAATTTACATAGAAAAGAACTGTGAATTTTGAACTGGTTTGACTGGTTGCTGTCTCATTGCAGCCAGATATGAGAAGTTTAATTTTAAGCCTTAATGGATTACACTTCATTCTCATTGTGCATGAGAAAATAAAGTAAAATACACAGTCTGCAGGTTTTACAAACCTCTACATCCTTCTGAGATACGCAACTATTCAGGCTTGCGCTATCTTGTGGATTTTGATTACTGTATCGCAATGCAGCTACTCCTTTGCTTTCCATTGCTCAAATTGGCATGTGGAAAATCTTACTTCTAAAGCATTACGTTCAGCATGCGTTCTCTTGTACTCACTGGATGGCATTGAGAAAGGATTTGATATATGTTACCATTCATTTAATGACTATACAGGGTAGAATTAACAACTGGAGGAGAGTTGCGGTGCTCCAAGTGTGGAACAATATAACTTTCATAGCAGTCATCAAGCAGCTATAAGCAGCATAAGAAGAGGTAAAAAGTTTACCTGGAAGAATTTTTTTGGCACACAGTACTGTGCTAATTAGCCAGTAGAATTGGTCCAGCACATTTAGTTGCATGACAGTGATGTGTGGGTGCTTGTATACTAAAGAGCTGAAATAGCTGCTATTGTACATGGCCAGAGAAATACAGCTTCTGGCTGAAAGAATTCTGCAGTCAGGAGTTATGCTGTGGTTACGTTTTTTCCCTGCCTTGTAAACCATCCAGAGGAATGAGTACCCACTGTCCCAGTCCAGGGACAAGTCACCTATTAGGTTAGGTTATACTGTGTCATTACAGATAGAGAGGTCTCTTATTGGAACAGTCAGCTGCAAAAGTATGGGTCTGCAGCCTGAGGTCACAGGATTTGGGCTTTTTTTTCAGTGCATCTTATGGCAACACTGAGATACTGAGGTTTCTTTCCGAGTCTCATAAATGTGCTGTTGTCACAGTAATTGTTCCCTTGGAAAATGAAGATGATCTGCTGGCTTTGCAATGCGCCTCTACTGTTTTATTCCAAAATTCATTCAGACGTACTGGAACCTGACGTTATAGGTGCCATTTCAGTCAGAGATTGACTCCCTTGCTTAACGTGTGTTGAAAGGACTGTTCAGCTGTTAACTGTTAACCGAGGAGTCTGAATTCAGACGTAAAATCAGGACTGTGAACAGCCCTCTGGAGAAGTATACCTCTCTCCATTGATCTGTAGAAGGACCTTTTGGTCCTAAATTTAGCTACTGCGATTTGAAGTAAAGTTAGATGCCTGAAATACACAGTTAATTTCTGTTTCTCCATCTCCTTAGTCTTATCTGAGAGTGCTGCTGTATTAAAGCCCTGAATTGGATAATCCAGCATGAGGCCAGTGGTTGAAAATTACAAGTGAAGTCTATTTGTAGTGATTGTGCTAATTGTATAGAGATATTGAGAGGGAAAGGAATGTGCATATGGCTCTTTGCGGACTCACTTTGATCCTTTACCTCTCTGTGCCAAGCAGAGAAGGACACAGAGAGTAGGAGTAGATGCAGATAACATTGGAAAAATATTTTAGGTTTCATCCAAGGCTGATGTTGCGTTTTAGGCCGTGGCACTTTTCATCAGGCCACCTGAAACCCCCAGCCCATGCAGGAGGCACTGTTGAGGTTGGGTGGCTGCAGCCAGCAACAGAGCTGAGCACTGGCGCTGTGAGGAGCAGTGCCCTTCTGCTGGGCTTCTTGTCCTGACCAGCTGCCATGCTGGGCACTTGCAGAATTTATTGATGAATAAATACATGGGGCAGGAGCTGCCTTTAAACTAGTTGTCAGCTGAGAGGTGTGAAATCGGCGACTGATATCCCTGTTATGGAGAACTGATTTCACTTTTGCTGCATCTAAATTGAATGATGTAACTTGTGCATTTGTGGGACAACCTGTCCACCTACTCCAGATAAAGCAAGGGGCTCTACCATGTGAAATCCTGGCTTTGGGGAGGGGATGAAGGGCTGAACAGTGATGGATGTTAGTCATATGCTTTATATACCATGTCAGAGAGCAGTATGCAACAACCTATGCATGACAGAATAAAGGAACATGAAAAGTTTCACCACTGATCCACTCTGGAAGCCATCTCTGGCGTAAGAGGGATGGCCTGGGCCTGTTGACATCCAGCTGGGGAAGCAGGGTAATCCAGGTTGTGACTCTGTCACAAGGTGCACCGAGCCTCTGTGAGCTACCTGTCTTTAGCTCTGGCCCTGCTCCAGCCTGAATCACATGCCTGGGCCAGAGTGCCCATGTTGTCTTCTTGGCCTTCCCCCACTTAAATGGAAACACCTTTAATTTTCTTGAGCAGGGACATCAAGCTGCTGGCGTGCATAGCTTTTGCTGGCAGGGTCTGTATAGCTCTGAGAGCGAGGGACACTTACATCTTAACCAAAATGTGTCAACACAGATTACGTTGTTAAAAGAAGTAAGCCTTTGAATCCCCAACATGACAGTCGTAATCCCACAGTCATTACAACATCAAGCAACAAGTCTGAAAAAGATGTTGAGTTTGATGCTGTTGCTCGGGACAGCTTCAAGCCGGAGCAGCGGTACTCCATGGGTGGCACGGGACCACAGCTGCGTCCTGTGCTCTTTTCTGAGGTTCCGAGGTTTCAAAAAGTGGGAGGATGAGGGCTCTGATGGGATACTCTGCTTTGCTTTGGCAAGTCCGCAGGATATTTACTGCAATAATGCATTCAGAGGGGAAGTAAGATGGCAAATAGCTGCCATAACTGGAGGTTTCACAGTATCTTCTGTGCTTTGCTTTGAAAATACATGCCTGAGACTTGACATGTGCCAGGATCACTGTGAATGCAGGCTGAATCTGTGTTTAATTCCTCTTTAGCATTGGGGTATTAACAAGGAGTATGTGCCCTGGAAATTTTTCCAGCTGCTTGCAGAGGAGCAGTAATGGAAGCTCAGCGTTGAGATTGATTACTCACAGATTACAGAGCAGCAATTGCAGACAGTTTTACTGTTTAAACACTGCTTGGTATTAAACCACTTTTATAGCAGACTGGAAAGGCAGATGTCCATTTAAGCTGTTTGGCTCCTTCAGCACTGCGTAATGTCATGAATGACAACCTTCTCTGGCAAAATGGAAACCGTGAGCTGCATGATCCAGTGGACTAGGCTTGGAAGTGAGGGAGAAGCTTGCTCCTCTTAGTGACTCCTTTTGGTGAACGTGAGCTTTAACTTTCAGATGATAGGGCTGATTATAAATTGATAATAGGATATGATATATCCTAGGATATATAGGATACAATATGTTGTGGTTATAAATCAATAATAGGATATTCAGTTGATTTCCTAAGATAGTATAAGGTAGAGACGTGGTGTGGGGTATCCTAAACTACCCCTTTATTTGAATCTTGTGTATTGGTTTAAAAAAGAAAAGACAAAAAAGCAGTACTATTGCAGCTTGTCCTTCAGCACACAGACTATACATACTGAGGTTTTGTGGTCAAATCTTTAAGTGCCACTTTTATACTTGACTTCAGCAAACGCCAAAGGACTGCAGTTGGCTGTTACAAACCCAAGCGCTTTCTATTTTATGTTACCTCTGAATCGCGGCTGTAATGAACACAGAGCGGGGAACAGCACAACCCCCTTTTATCCCTACAAAATGGAGTTTTGAAAATACCAGGCCCCGTTGGGTGGTCAGTGCTCACCGGACTTGCGGCAGAGCCAGCACAAAGCGGGCTGGGAGAGGTTAACGTCCAGCGGGCGCGTGCCTGGGGACAGCTCGCTGGAAACTTCTCCTCAGCTTTCTGATGACAAAATGAGGTTTTTCACTCTGAATGCAAATGGTGTGCTACTTCAAGCTGGCCCTACTGGGAAAGTAATGAAGAAAACGCCGCATTGTCTGTAAAGGCAGGCTGCGGCTTGCCCAGAGGGTTGCCTTTGGCTCCCGGCACCGTTTGCTGCCTGCCCGAAGCCGGTGGCTGCCGAGCCAGCGCGTGGGATGAGTGGCAGCATCCCTGGGGCCCAGTGGCCGCTGGCACCACGGGCAGCGGGGCAGGTGGGACAGACCTGTCCCTTTCCCTGCCCCTCCACAGCCTTGCGGTGGAAGATGGAGTGACCTCCAAAGCAGATTTCAAGGATATTAGACTTGCAGAGCATGGCCTGGCCTTTCTTTTTAAAGATTGTAAACAGGCTCATGAAGGAAATGGTGTTAGAGCAAAAAATAAAGCACAAGTCCTGGGTTCCCGGCAGGCTTTGTGGCAGACAGGGCTGTTGGCAGAGAGTCCTGACTCTGCCCTCACCCTGGTAATTGAAAACTCAGGCGTTATCCTGAGCTTTGCACTGTGTTTTGGGGGGTTTATGTTACTTTTTTGGTGTTCTTCCTCATGACTGTTCATTTTCTCCTCTTCAGTCTAATTTAAAAAAAAATTAAATGGAGGCTTGTTAAGCCTTTCAGTTGCATAATGTTCTGCATCTGAGCCCTAAGCCAGTAGTAATCTCCTCTCCAAGCCCATCAGAGGCTTCCCTGGGGGACTGCAGCACGGGCCTACGTGTGCACACATGGAATTAATGGAGGAAGGACAGCCCCTGCCAGGAGCTGGACCAGGGCCTTTGGTCTCCAGAAGGGCCTGTGCTCCATCAGGCTGTTAAGTGAGCAGTTTCAGCACAGCAAACTCTTGGGGTGCCAGTTTATCTCGATAAACCAATTTTTCTGCAAGTGAACTGCAGCTGTGTGTTGCACTGGACAAGTGTCATTAGTTTTTGTGGGATGTGTCTGGTATGGACTCATTTTTGTAAAGAAATGAAATGAGCTGATGACTCTTCTTTATCAAAATGACAGTAGCTGTTGCATTTGTCTGTCCAATGGTCTTTGTTTATCATGTTGTTATGAAGTCGAATGAACTTCTGAGTGACTCTGAAGACGAGACATCTGCAACTGACATGAATTGAGTTTTCAGCAGAAATGATCTTCACCTTCTCTTTTCTCAAATGCTTCCTGGTCATTGTCTGCCTTCATTCAATTATTGTCCCTGAAAATGGCATATGAAAGTATCTTTCTAGAAAATCTCTTCTGTCTGTTAAAGCGAGTAAACAAATGCTGCTTGCTGTGTTGTAACATGTTGCAATTGTCTCCCTGCAGTTGGCCAATGCGCCATAAAATGCAGCCTCCATTTATATTATATGAAGAATTGTATTTATTGAAAAGTTCTTGATCTAATTTGCTCATGTATATTTATTAGAAAACCTTATGTACACACTTCATGCCTGCCCTGTGAAAAGAGGTTTATTCTTGATCAAAGTGTCTAATTTGAGAAGAACTTAGTACGGTATGATTGTGTGATAGAAAACTCCTGTATGCTTTCTACTAAAACCATGTTACAGGGGCATTCTTCTCTCTAGCTGTATAGATGCATATGTTAAAATGTTCCTTTGCATTGCATTGCTCTCTTTTGTAACACAGTCCCTGACTGCTCTATTTTCTTAGATATACATATGCAAGTGTACTAGTAATGTTGCAAAACTATTCTGTGTTGTCTTGCTGTGGCAGATCTGAATATCTTGCTGTACGGTCTCCATAAGCCGAGTCTTTGCACCTTCCCTCTTTGTCCTCGGATTTTTTTTTTAAGCTCCCAGTACCTAGGGAGGTGAGCAGGTTTGTGCGAGGTCAGGTCTATTAAGCAGCCGACATCCGTAACACTTAGGCCGATGAAACCCCTTTTCACTTGTTCCATTTCCGAGTGCTGGGTGACCCTTTGTACTGAAGCAAACAGAAACAGGAACTAAGAGGCTTTCTAATGCCATCAGTGTAGCAACCTCTTTTATTGCTTGCAGAGAAAAACCTGTGGTTTAAATTAAACTTTTGATATTAATCTGGGGTTAGCCTTGTAAAGTACACTTGCTTTGGACATATCTGCAATGAAACCTTAAGAGAATTTGTCCATTTGATTAACAGCTATATGGAGCATATTATGTGCTGTATTTTTGAAACAGCACTGTCAGAAATAAGGTGAAGATAATTGGAATACGTTCGTGCTTTATCTAGAATAAGTCAGGGTTGACAGGTTACTTATCCATTGTGTCCACTATTTTTGCCAGCACTTAACCATGTTAAGTAGCATAAAGATGCCAGTACTGAATTAGTTGCTTCCGTAAAATGTTTCTTAAAAGGTGTTCTCGTGGTATCTGCAAACTTCACTGAATTGGTAACTTAGAAAACATCTGTTCTTTCCATTCACTCTGCAATGTACAGGTTTAACAAGGAAATAGGAAAGTTTATCTAACATCCAGAAATAAAATATCACTAGCAGAGATTCTGTGGACTCAATTTATATCAGTTTAAATGTCCTTCTTCTACCCTTCTCCTTGGGCAGCTTCCTCTGTATGTCTTGTCCCCCAGCTGAGAGTCTAGTTATCAAGTGTGATACAGAAGTTTGTATCAAATCTAAATCTCTCTGTGCCTGTGTGGGCTGTCAGTTGAGTACATTTTATAGTGTGCCCTTGGATTAAAACAGGGTAGGTCTTAGTAGTTCTGATGACACCAAGGAGTAGCGTGGGTCACTGGCCACACAAGCTTTCAAGATATGAAACTTCAAAGTGAAAGGATGAGCAAGAGTTGCTTCCTCAAACAGGATCACCCCATAAATATTTTTGCTAAAGTAGGAAAGTAGAAGCAGCATGGATGTGGCTGCTCAACTGTGGCTATTCATAAGTTACAATACAAGGAAGACTGCTGTGCTAGTAGTGGCCTTCTCAGTTGATACCTCCAGGCACAAGCTTGCAGAAGACCATGAGATTGTTTTTCGATGTGTGCTGATATGTGTCGAGTTGAGGTTTGCTTTTCCTACCATGCCACAGAAATATGGTCCTCAAGCTGGAGATCTTTATCTGATAAGGGATTTGAGAATAAAGCAGAGTGTTTGTGTTTTGACTTTGAAGTATGAGAAATGTACCTTTCTTTTTCTTCTTCCCTTCCTCACCTCCCAAGCCAGGTGATGTGTTTTCTTACTCAATAGGTAAATACACTTGATAGCTTCTGTTTCTTTACAAGATATATACATATATATATAAAAGAAAGTGCCAACAAGGCAATAGAAAGCATGCAATAGCACTGTCCCAAAAATATGTGGATTTGGTTTGTTTTCTCTGCTGTGCAACCATGGTGCTCCCTCTCAGGAGGTGGCTTAGGTACACAGCCAGATTCCCAGCAGCAGGGCAGTGATCTGTAGGGTATTAGAAGCATATCAGGAAAGTGGAGGAAAAAAAGAAATAAAAAGGGAACTTGGCGTACCCCATTCTGGTTTCTGCTTAGTACCTCCCTGTTTTGTGCTGTATTGTAATCAGTGCTTTAGCAATAATACAGACAAAGTCTAACAAAGAGACTTGCTTGCTGGCAGAAAGTTGCTTAAAATAACTTACTGAGGATAAAGAGGCTGCCCAGGTCAATAATGCTGTGAAATCCTCAATGTGTCACAGCTCCAGGAGGTTTTGTAGGCATATGGATTTTTAAAAGCTTTAGACCGTTGATAAGGCAGTAAAGATTGTAGAGTGCTGCTAACCTTGTATTGATGGTGCTGGGACAGTTTTATGAAGATTCGGGGTTTGGCTATAGACCAAAATCTTTGTTCCCTTCAGCAGAACTCTGATTTAAAGAATGAATGCTAGAAAGAAAAGGTTGTTCTTTGTTAACAGATATTTAATACCATTAAAAGCCTTTGTTGTATTTCACTCTTCAGTCAAATCTCTGATTGTTAAAAATGCTGTCAAGCAACTTACCTGGCTTGCTTTCCTTTAAATCAAGGGAAGTATCAAATGGTGTAATATATCCCTACCTTCCTTATGAATGTAATTCTTTTGCTTCTTGTTTTATGTTTATTTTTAAAACATCAGCTGAAGGTAATCACTATGAAGCTTATTTCAGCCAGTTTTCATTAAAGGTAGCCACTCATGGTAACTGGGAGGATTATGTTATCAGTTCACTAATCCTTCAATTAAAGCAGCAGCTTTGTTGACCATGCTTGAAACCAAAAAATTGTAACATGCTGTTTGAAGGTGCACCCTTATGTAATTCCAGTTGAAATTTTTATTTTGAGAAATTCCTATATGTTCATATTCAGTGTTGTTTGATCCATGTTCTGCCACATCCACATGCACAGCTCATAGGGAGGGAGTAGCACAGGGGAAAGGGGCAAGAGCTGGGGTTGTGGTGGGAAGGGGAACCTCTGCAGAAAATTAGGTGTTGGCCTTTCCACTGCTCATAGAGTAACTCTTAGTATGCCTTATCCTACATGGTTTCAGCTTCATGCTTTCTGTGTATGTTTGTGAGGTTTTTTAAGAGCAGACGTATGTTAGATGGTTCTTCTCAGGAATATGAACACATGTGAATTGTTACAGTGTGTGGAACTATCTTACAGCAGGCATGGAGGCTCACAGCAGACTGCCTCACCGAGTCTCTGCCTCGTTTTCTCTTGCTGTGCAGTTGAGATGGGGTCAGCCAGCTGCAAAACTGTGTGGGGAGAAATTCCTAACAATACATTTCAAATTCTTTTTTAGTGGTTCTACTCAGTGTATCCACCTAGTTTCCAAATGCAACCCTGCGCTGTATTTGTCTTCAGAAGAAAGTGTCCTCTTGGTTCCTACTTGCCCAGTCCGACGCTGTGCTGCAAGCCCCAGGGAGACGCCAGGAGAGTCAAACATGGAGGGAAGTCAGGAGGGAAAATCCTTCCTTCTTGCCTTTGCCCCACCTGGCTAGGAAGTTGGCTGGTGCTGCAGGCAGGGTGTTGTGTCCCCCACACCCCCCGAGTCCAACCTGTCTGTCATCTTTGGCTTGGCAGTCAGGCGGGCTTGTGTCGGTGATGCAACAGTTCCTTCTCCCTGGTGGAAGGAGGGGAGTCATGCCTGAAGGGCAACATACCAGACAGAAGACTGCTCCTGAAGCCATGTAACCTGTACAAGCTGCCGCATCTCTGATTTCACTCAACTGCTTTTATAGTAGAAGTTATTACAGTAATGTTTTATCCTATCTAAAGTAAACTCATTTCTTATCTTTCCATGCATCAAAGAGGATATGAACACCATGTCTTTGTAGTAAAAATTCAGTTGAGATGGGATCAGAGTGCCGAATCCAACAACTTAATCTTGTAGACCAGTGAGATGAGTGGGTGTTAGACTAGTTGGCACCTGGAAACAGCAATAAAGTCATCTTTGTTGTCTTACTGTTTGGGGATCTGGGATATGAAGAGGTATCTCACAAGGATGTACCGGATGTACCTGGTCTCTCAATGCTTTCTGTGTTTGCTCTCTCTGTCTGAGAAGACTATACCAGTGGAAAGAGTAGCAGTGACACCTTTTATCCTTTTGGCCACAGAGATTATGGCTTCTGGCCTAATTTAACCAAGTTTTGGATTTACCAGTGCTTTTCCTGTCAGAGGACAAACGGTTCCCCTAGCTCCGTGCTTCCAGCCACCACCCAAGTTGGAAGTAGTTACCTGAATAAATGAAGTTGTGATCGTTTTCAGGGACTGGAGAAAAAAGTCAGCACATGCAGCATGTTCTTCTGGCTAACGCAAAGTTCACATTGATCTTCTTCAAAGATCAATGAACTTTCAAAAGTTCAGTTTGCATTTTGCATCATTAGACAGTACCAGTTTTGAGCATAAAATCTTCTCTGTCAGCACCTGAAGTAGTACAAAGATGATGATTTGTGTGTGTGTGTGTTTGTTGGTTTTTTTTTTAAGATACTTGTTTAAAGCGTGATTCTTTCCTCTTGTGTTGAGTGCACAACCTGCATATTCTGTTGTAATGAAACTGAGAATCCTGGTACAAAGGTGCTTCATTTAAGCATACTTAAAGCTTATTTGAGCTCTACTTTCCTTAAGTAAGAATCTAGTGAACATGGGATATGAATATGTAACCACCAACATTCATCTCGGTTCTGGAGGATCCAGGATTCCTCTTCATTTAAAGCAGTTTACGATCATCTTCTGAAATAGGCTGCATGTGTTTGTGGGAGGGAGGGAAGTTCCTTCAGCTAATTGGTACGATAGCACACAATTTTAGAAAAATCAAACAGGCTTTGGATCTACCGGTGGCCATTTTTCCACCTGTGGGAAACTTTGGTGGGATGTCACCCAAACGGTGGCAAACGGAAGTGTCCACTGAGAGATTCACGGACGTTGTTGTTCAATGAATAAGTCCCTATTAAATAACAGATTATGCATTCAAGAATTGGAAATGCTTACTCCTTAAGCTGAAGTCTGATTCCTCCTCACCTTTGACAAACTTCAGTTGCCATACATAACCTTTGCTAGTAATATTTAATTGGTGTTTAATGCAATAATATAGCTGTTTTATATGTAATTTCCTTGTTTATGCGAAATGGATGTAATTGATTGAGACAGTTTATTGCCAATTCTTGCTACTAATGGCAAAAATATCTTAATTTAAATGATTTCATGTTAGCTGATTCTGGGTTCCTCACATGGGGTTATTTTGTTGAAATCCACGGACTGGAAAGGAATCAATATGAGCCTTTTGAAACTGGTGGAGGTTTGCAGTACTCCCACTACGATTGATTACAGTGCTTTTGTAGGGCTTTAAAAAGAACAATCTGTATTAAAAACATCATTCTTTGGTATGAGCTCGAACAGCTCCAAATAGGTTTCCATGGGGGCTGCCCTGCAATTTGACCACTTCAAGGGATTGCAGTAATCACCAGTGGGCCAGGGCAGCAAGGCAGAGGAAAGGCTATTAGGTGGGGAGTTATTGGCATGCATGCCAAAGAGGTTACCTTGGCAGCTTTAATCATTCATCCTCATTCTCAAGAGGAGGGAGGAAAATATAAGTGTTAGTTCTTCTGATTGATTAGGAAAAAGGATCAGTAAAGCATGAAAGAAGAGGGGAAGTGTGTGTGGAAGAGCCAGTGAGCATTAGATTTAAAAGCACTGACTGGGACAGGTACATGTAGTTACGACCTCTATACCAAAAGCTACCTGCTTCTCCTGTTACTGTCAGACTCGAGACTGGTGATTCACAGACAGGCTAACCTCTTCACTCAGCATTTTCAAAGGAGCGCATTTAGCTTCTTCGTCACGGCTGTGCCTTAAATTTAACCTGTCTGCACATGGGCTGATGTGTCCTTAAAAAACTGATTAACATTTTGAGCTATGACAACAATTTGCATGGTGGTTTTGATCCAATTTTATTTAAACTGATGGGTGCTTTTTGGAAAACGTGCAGAAAATTGCTATGCTAATTGAGGTAAATCAATCCGTGATGCACATTGCTGGCTGCTGGCTTCTGATGCTTTTTCGCCTGCACATTGCCCTTTAATATTTCAGTCTAGAGTAGTGCTTTGGAAGTTGATTCAGCTGTAGCCCTTCTAAAATAGTTTCCCTGTTGTATCGTGCCTACGTCAAAGGCGGAGTTGAAGACTAAACTGTTCTTTGCACCCATTGATGGCTTGGCATGAAAGCTGAAAGGGCTTTAAATCTTCTAATTTTGGGATTCCCAGAGAAACTTTGGTATTAAACTTCTGCTTTTATGTGGGAAACAAGCATTGCTGTGTACTGTACCTTGACTGTTAAGCAGTCTTGAGGTTTTCAAGGTAAAGAAGACAACGAAACTGCAGTGTTCAATTCTGGGTTTCATGCACAAGGAAAGACCTGTTGGCACGGAGTCAGGGAATGTGCTACAATGTCAAATCAGAGGGTTCATGTTAACAGCACAGCAGTACTGTTTGCTTCGGTTGGCGTTATCAGATTTGCCTTGCCTCTCTATCATTCCTAAATAACCATTCTTAGGTTGGAGTAAGTTTATGTGGTCATAGGATTAGGACGGTCCCTTGGTCCTAACCTGTAGCCTGTGTGGAGGTGATCTGACCACACACCTTCCCAGCTGTAGGTCCGGGGAAGGACCAGCAGGGCTGGTCCTCTCTTGAGCGTGGGCTTTCAGCATGAACTGCTGTAGAACCGCAGGAAACTCTCATTGCTGGATGAAGAAAATAAAATGCTGCAGCTTCATATCCTGTGATCCAGGTAGCTTTTACTTATTGAGTTGCGAGATGAGGTTGTGAGACTTCTTCTGAGGAGACTCTGCCCAGGTGAAGAACTGCTCTTCACGGGGGTATAGTGGTGGCAGAGATCCACAGAGGTAAAGGTTTGTTGTTCCAGAAAATTCTGCATAACTGAATGAAGATGTAGGTATCTTCTGCAGGGTAGATGATGAAAGAATCTTTTGTGGGGCAGACCCAGCTATGGTCTCTTGCTCAGCTAACAGTCCTTTAATACTACTTCACGTGGGCTTGAGCCTAGTTGGATAGCCTAGGAAAGCTGTTGGGTAACTGATAAGAATCTCTTTTTGTTCATTTACTAAATACCTATTGTAGATGGAGATCATGGAGCAAGTTGTTTGATCTGTCCTTCATCACAAATCGTGCTGTTGGTACTTGTGCGTAAGGATAAAAAGCTCTGCCTGATCTTGCCACCATGCTTGCTTGCCTCCCTCCTGCATCTTCATATAGCAACCTCTGTCCCACCCTGGGGAACACAGTTTCTGGATAAGGGATTAGATTATCAGACTAAAGTTTGGTCTGCTCTGCATGCATCTGGTAGATAAATGATGCACAACTGGAAATCAGACTCTGTGAAAAGAATTGGAAAGATAGAAGCTTTTTCCATTGGAATTTACCTCAAACTTTACAGGGCATTTATCCTTCTCCTCAAGGCAGGACAAGCCGCAGCTCCAAAGCTGTAAGCAGGCCAAAGACCCACTACACAGATCTGTGAGCCTTTATAATGGGAAGAAAAACGTTTTCAGTTAGGCTTGAACGAGTTCTCCTGTTACCGTTTTAAGTTCTGTTATCACATAATGTACCATACGGCACGTAATTACACATTAGGGACTATTTCTAAAGGCACAGATGACTGTTGGAAAACAGGCAGATGAGTTTCTATGACTTGGAGAAGAGTGTGAATGTAAATCTATCAACTGCAGCACAGTAATTTCTTTGGTGCATGGCCATAAGTGAACAGTAGCTGATGTGGTGGTGGTTTGTTGGTGTCTCCTTACCCTGGGGGGGCTCTTTGCCTTGGAGCGTTTCCCTGTGAGCTCCATGGACGCAGTGTATTTTCTTTAGTGCAAGCCGTGACATAGACTGCTGAAATGTCTGACACCGGAAAGAGTTTTATTAATGCTGTCCCTCTCAAATATGCCTCTGTTTTGGTAATTAGTCTGTCATAACAGACTGCGCACATCTTAAAAGCCAGCATATTTTGACTCTTGGCTCTGACATGAGGCAATCTCTGTAAATCAGCTCTTTTGGTAGACTCCTCTGTTGTTGAATGCTAGCGGTAGTAGAAGCAGTTTGCAGTACTTGTGTTTATTTTGGGCTCTCCGCCTTTCCTCGGCAGCCACGAGCGGTCAAACCCTTTCTTTAGCTGTCGTGAGAGATTGGAGGCCTAAAGCTATAGGTTTGTGCAGCATCAGGAAGTTCTTCTGCATGAGGTACAAGGAGCGTGAATAATCTTTCTGGCATGTGCTCCAGCCGCGGTAGCGGCCCTGCGCTGCACCAGACAGGGTCTCAGCCTGCCATTCCGCTGCTGGCACCGGTGCCATCCCCACAAGCAAACACCCGACTTACAAAACTAGTAGGGACACCCATACAAAGATTTAGTCTTCCACCCTTACCTGAAGAAAGGAAGCAAATGTCCTCCAAGTTTTTAAAAATACCTGTGGAAACGAGCTCTCTAGAATGAGCCACAGCAATCAAAGCTTGTTATTTAATTGGCCAAAGCCAGCAGTGGGGGAGGCGGTGGCTTTTGCAAATTCGGTCCAGGCAGTTCCCGTTGCGAGGCTGGTTTTCATATTGGGCACGCGGATGAGCGGGAGGACTGGCACGGAAAGGCAGCAGCCTTGGGGAGTGCTTGGCGGGCTTTAAGCCTTTCTGAGGTAAAACTGGGAGACGGTAACTGTGTCAAAATGATTCGGGGGAAATGAGCAATGCAGATGTTGGCTTCTGTACGAAACCCTTACTCTCAAACTTGCAAAATTCAATCTGGGGCCTGTTGTTATGGAAAGAGTATTTTTGTTGTGATCACAGTTACCCAGACCGTGGTGTAGGGCAGCTTTCCTGCAGCCAGTACCCACTCTACTAACATCACCATTGTGCAGGCAGTACGGTTTCTCCAAGGAAGAAAATGGGGAGTCCTTAGAGTGTTGTGCTTAAATTATGTCACTGTAATTATTAGCATCTTTTTTCTCAGAAAGTCCTACAGCCGCCCACCACTGTGCATCCCACTGCCACTTCTGCTGAAGGCCCCACTGCAGTTGGCACAGTGCAATCAAAGTGGGGTTTGCTGGGAAGAGTTTGGCCTGTGAGTCCTTAAAAGTGGCCACCACCACCTTGAAAGGACATAGCGGGGACTACTCTTTCCTTCCCTTTTCTTCTGTGTCCAGCCATAGGACATACGAGTGAAAGGAAAGGCAGGCATCTGTAATAAGACAATTAGTGGTAAATGTGCCTTGTAACATAAAAACCTACTTCAAAATTACATGTGTGCAGCAGGATACATGTGGGCAGTGTAGGGATGTGCAGGCTGAAGGAGGACGATGAACACTGCCAGAGCTAGCAGATGCTCACCTCTGGGAACCAGTATCACAATGGGAAATGGAAGGTGGATGCTCTCCTGGTTAGGACATTTCTCTGGGAAAACCTAGTGCTTTGAGGTATAAATCTGATTTTTAAGTTTTGCGCTTTATGGAGGCTTTTTGTCTAAAATCATGACTCTCATTCCTGGATAAGGTTAACAAGGTTTTAAGGGGACAGTGTCACCAGTGAAATAGCTTTCCTGGTGTGATGGGGAAGGTGAAGAAATGGTGAGCAATGATAGCAAGACACCTGCTGGCTTCAGCGTCGGCAGTGCTGATGTCCATTAGGACTAACTCCTGTTGGGTGTTAGGTTATAGTTCCTTTTGCAGAAAGCCTAGGGGGAAATACAGCTTCTCCCTCACACAACTGCCTTTTCTCCTGCCTTCAATGGGAGTCTCTGCAACGGCCCTCGGGCTTTAGACGAATGCATTCAGGTAGTTAGCTTTCAAAAAATGGAGTGTGTATGAAGAATACATCACTTCAGGGAACTCAGACTCACCAGTTGAACATGCTTTTATACAAGCACTAGCACAACAGCACTATATGTTAATAGAAGTGGAAAGTCTGTTTTCTTTCTCCTTCTTACATAAAAGATCTCCACCTAATCACCAGCTGTAATGCTTGCAAATTTTCAGTCTTCTGGCTTAGATATTTGGGTTATAACATCACTTTTAAAATATTAGTCTCTGGTTCTGTGCATACTAAACAGGTTACATCTAAAAGACTTCCATCTGGGGAAAAAGGGAGGCAATGTACCATTAATAACCCAGCTGCAAACCTCAAATTCTCTGTCCCATACATATACTTAAAAAGGCAGAGAACAGAAATTTGAGTGCATCTGTAAGTAATAAAATGTTTCCTTCCATATGTCAGTTACTCATCTTTCTTCCATCTGAGTTTCTAACAGCCATGACAGCTATGGTAGACATTACTTCTTCACTGTTCATCACACCAGCTTTCTTGGCTTCATCCACAGAGCATAGAAGTCTTTAATGTCATACTCCTAAATCATCCCCATGTCATGGGGGGACTGACTGTTACAGCAACAGTGGAAAAGGGAATGGCTATTGCAGGGCACTTGGTACTTTTTTTTTTAAAATGAAATACACCATACTTTCCCAACCCTCCTATTGTCTGAAGATTGTTTTCAAGTTTTTGTCATTGTAATTTCAATGAACAATTTGTGCCTTTCATGAGATGATGAGTCAGAAAAAGGGGTTTTTTTTGCTTTGTTTCCTCTCTCATTTAGTGTCAGAATGAGAGCTTTTTAAATTAAATATATCCTGGATAATCTAAATATATCAAATTACAAATCATTAACAATATAAGTAAAATTTTAGTAAAATAAAAACTTTGAGATTTCAAATTAAGCATATAACTGGTATGGGAATATCTTTTATCTAGTACTTAATGGGTGCTAATCTACACTACATCCATGAGATTTAGATTTGTGCCAGTGTAGTCAATAACCAGATAGGAATCAGTGATCATTGGCATGTAGCATGTGAAGTATTTAGGTCACAGGATTTTGCAGCATTATATTCTTGGAATAAAAATGTAAGTGGGATAACAATAGTGGATGAGAATTCAACCTCTGTCAAGAGGCAACGAGCAGATTTTGTGGCTTCAGGGCCAGATGAAAGGACTGATAACAGAGACATCCTTCCCTGGTGTTCCTGCCATTTTAATAGATCTGAAAATAAGGTTGTTACATAAAAATGACATGAGGGCCCTCATTTCAGTTGTTAGCCATAGGAAATACTCCCTTAAATATATGGCCTTCATAATAACTAAAAATCAATTTATGGAGTTAGAATTTGCAAACTTTTTTATTTTTCCTCCTAAGCATATTAAAGTGCTAGTATAGACCTTTCTCTGTCCAACCTTACTGACAACAGACTTGTTTTTCCAACTTATCTTTTGTGAACACCCTGGCAGTAGTCAACTGGCCCTCATGGATTCCCAGCTGACAAGCAAGAAAACATATCTAGAGCAAATATTAAATCAAATTTATTTTTACATAGCATAAAATTGCAAAGCATAGCTTCAGTGTTTGATACTTGCTAAAGCACCATGAAGTCTTCTTTTATTTTCATTAACTGTCTCATTTTTCTAAGCTTAATCTTCACAGAATTATTTTTAACAGCTATACATTTTTTGTTAACTGTTGAGCTTTTCTTTTTATTCTTAACCTTAAGGCAGTTTTCATTCCAAGTGGACTAAGGCAGCTACATGCTTCTGAGCAACTGGGAAAAGAGGTGCAGTGTGGGTGTAGAGGGGGTGCCCCTACCCCAAGTCTACTAGCCAAAGAGAGTCGTTTGGGGACAGTGCAGTGCATTTGTCTGTGCAAATGCTTGGGAGTTTTAAGCCAGGGTATGCTTCCTTGTGCCTTTGGTTTGAGAGGCTTATGTCCTGCCTGAGTTCCACTAAAGGAGAATTGTTCGTACTGGAAGCGAGCTGAAGCAAGGGGGTCTGGCAAAAGAAGCTGCAGAGCATCTTCCTCAGATCGAGCTTGATGTCTGATCTGAAGGCGTTTGGGGTTCACTGTACCATATATTTCTCCCTACGGTAAATATTGTACTGGATGGGTAAAACTGTGGGGAATAGTTTTCTCATTCTGTTGGAGTTGTGCCATCCACAATACTAGATATTAAATAATGTTTCACATTGTATCCTTTGCATCCCCAGAATACAATACAATGGATGCTCAAATTGCTGCTGAAAACTACACAGGCTTTTCTTCCATTTCTATTCCTCTGTTTTCAGCTGGTTTAACTCTTGAGAACACCTGAGCATAGCTAGAAATGAAAGTTTTTGGCAGGTGAAAAGCCATAATTCATCGAAAGAAAGGGAGTGAATATGATGGTGGGGAGCCTGGCTGACCAGGCGCTTGCAGCTTGGGCTAGACCGAGTTAGCTGCTCAGCTGTCTTACAAAAACTGAATCTTTAAAAGAACTGCCAGGGATCATTTCTGTCTTCTCTGACTCCTGTGAGGCTGGAAAGAGCAAAAAACAAGGGTTGTTTGTTTTTGAGGGGGGGGTTGGTTTGGGGCTTTGTTTGTTTTTTTGAATTCTACTAAGTTTCCTTCTGATATAGACAGAAGTGGGAAATGGCCTAGGGAATAAATCAATTGGTGAGTTCATATTTTTATTCAACACTAAAAATTCTGGGCACGGATGTATGATGCTTCTGTTTTCATGCAGACTAATTTTCATTCACTAACATTTGCGAAATCAGGCTGTTTCTCAGCTGTTGCCAAATGCTATTGGCAATTCCCATTGTTAGGAAATTTCTCCAGGTAGGTCTTCAGATTTTTTTCCCAGCATGGCATTGGGTAGTTTTTATTACCTCTGATAACTTTTGAATATTGTATGCCTTTTCTATATTCATGGGCAGCCACCTGCATTTCTTTTTAAATGTTTTGTTTTTTCCTGCCTGATATTGAGGAGTTCTTTACCACAATTGTGGCTGAAAGTAAAATGGGGCAAAGTGGCTTGGTCCATTGTGGCAGCCTGATCAACAGCAGGATATTTTGTCCCATGACAGGGAGTTGTTTTCCTATACGGAAACAGTCTCAGCTGCATCTTAATTACAATACCACCTATACACCTACCAAGGTACTTCAGGCCTTCCTTTGGAGACATCTTTTAAAGGAATTAAGTCATTTGATGGTGACCAGACATTGTCTTGAATTTCTGCTTTGGACTGCAGCCAGTTCCAGGCAGGCCATGTGAACTAGCAGCAGCAGCAGAGAGCAGGCCTTGTGTAAACCTGTCTTAGAAACAGGGCTTTTTTCCCCCCACATAACCCACAAGTAAAAGCTACCATAGCAAGAGCAGACTTTGACCAAGTATCATGTTGTTTTTCTTTTCCTCTGTAGAAGAAAAACAGGGTAACACTATTGTTGAGCTGTTCAGAGAAGTATTAGGTATCCCCGATGCAAAGTTCTTTTACTCTGAAATACTCTAATAATCAGAATGGCCTTTCTGCTTTCCATGAGGAATCATTTTTTATTGTAAGATCAAACTGAAGAGCAGTTTTCTGCTGTGAAGAAGTGTAGAACAGGAATCTGTTGCCAAAAACCTCCTAAAAAAAAAAGTCACAAGTGTCTTCAATGATATTTTTTAGACCTCTGGGAAAAAATTTACCTCAGAAAGTCAGATGTGGGTCTTTGCATACACATGTTACCCTTTTCACAGTTTGGTACCCCTTTAGGAAAGCTACAGTGAATGTTGGATAGAATAAAATGGACAATCAATGCCATGCAGTAATAAGTAAGGTGGAAACCCTTGGGACTCAGAGCAACAGGTTTAGGCGTTTATATGAAATACAGCACAGATGCATTTTGGTATTTGGCTTTTTGACTTAAAACTCCATTTGCAACTGTCATACTTTCTTCAACAAGTCATGGCAAACAGGTGTTCACAGAAATGCTGGTAAAAGTAATAGCAGTAATAGTGGCAGGTACCTTCTCAGTCATCATGGATACATGGCTACCATAATGAAGTTTATGCTCTGTTGAGAAAGTGCAAGCTGCTGTGGAAGAAGACAATTTCTAGTCTTTCAAAACCCGAGTTGTCAGTCTAAAAGGATGACCAATACCTTGTTCTATTATCAGCTCGTTTTAGCAGAATCTCTCTTTAGTGGGGAAGTACTTGCAGATGTGGTGAAAGTCACGAGAAGCCAACTTTTTAGCCTGTTGAAGCTACAGCTAAATTTTAGGAGAGATGCATTCATTTAGGAATTGGAGCATCTTGCCTGACCAGAATTTTGGAGATGTGCTGTCTGATCTGGCTGGAAATGTTATAATCCTTAATCAACAGCACTGTTTTGGAAATGTTTGTATTCTGTAGTCTCAGCTGTTCATTCTAACTTGCAAAGACTTTCATGGGGTTTGGCTCGATATACCCTTGAGATGGTTTTTGATTCATGCTCTTGTTGCTTCCCATTTGAGATCAAATGACAGACTTCACGTGACAGCCTATAGATTTGTGTATTTTAGATCCTGACAGAGGGCTTCAATCCTGGGATTTGCTTCTTTCTTGTTACAGAAGCTCTGCAGAATATATTGCAAATCCTATTTATTCATTCATGCATTTAATGAGATGAAGTGTGATTTGAAGATTTGAAGGGGGCTTGCGTCCTAAAGACTGGGTGGTTTCTTAGTTTTCATTGAGGCCTTGAGGGTTTTTTTTATGCTATAATTTTACAAATTTCTTTAGCATCGTAGATGAATGTGTTGCATAAACTGAAAGTATAAACTGTTCAGTGTGCCACCGTCAACTTTGGAAATAGGAGCAAAGATTAAGAGACTGCTACACTAGAGAACTGTTATCTTTTTAACCATTCCCTCTTATCTGTTTTCCAGAGAGCAGATGTGACCTCTGATAAAGATTTATACCTTGACAACAGCTCTGTTGAAGAAGCATCAGGCGTCTATCCAATTGATGATGATGATTATTCTTCTGGGTCAGGTTCAGGTAAGACAACACGTCACAATTTGATTTTAAAAAGTGTAAGAAGTAATGCAATTATTTGACGAAAAGCTGTGCATTTTCCTTTATAAGCTGGAGATAATACTTTCAGTGAGTGCTTGGTGCTCTATTTACAGAGCACTGAGCACCCCTGTGGGCTGGATTTTAAATATTAACTTTCTGCTCTTTTCTCTTACTCTTTAGTTGCATCATTTCACTGTGTTATTTTCTCTCTGCTGTCTCTCTGCTTTCCCTCTGGTTTCTGTGTAGATCTCTCTGGAGTTTAGAAATAAGGATTAGAGAAGGCTTAGTTCTCCCATGGCATAACGCTAATTTAGCAGTCTGTAAGAAAACATAGCAGCAGCAGTCTTGTTTTCTTTCATATGCATTCAGGTTCACGTAAACATGGTGTCCATTCCTTTTTTGTCGTTGTTCTTTTAAATTTAGAAGTCTAGATACTGCCAAAACCATGACAGTTTTCTCTGAGGTAATTACATCCATATAGTGAAGAAAGAAATTCTTAAACATAACATACTGATTTCTCAGACTTAAACACTCGTTAGAGGCATGTAGCTAGCTCATCATTTTTCAAAAAACTGTCAGTGAAACCTCATTAATAATTCCTTTTAGAAAGCCTCTTTGTGGAGTGTCTTCTAGACTAGCTGGGAAGCTCCAGCCGGTAAAAGTTAAGTGCAAGATTTTATGGTAGTTCTGGAAGAGAAATTTCCTTATTGTTGTGAGTATTTGCTGAGCTGTTCTAGAAATCCCTTTTATTTTCCAAGTGTGTTACTTATTTGTTTGTCATTGCACTTTTTGTAATCTGTCTTCTGATGTTTATACATACTTGTGGATTTATAAGGGATGAGTCCTTCTTGTAGCACCTTGTCTTTGTTACCTTGTAAGCCACAGCTGAAGTTTTTCAGATGGATTTTGGTTTTTCCTTTCTTTTGGTGATACAAAGATATGTTAAAATGAAGTCTGCAGAGGTCTGACCGTGCAAATCCAGGCCTGTGGTCATTGGCACCTGGGTGATACCCTGCGTTTTGGGAGTTCTCCATAGGGGCAATTTGACGTTCCAGTGTGATCAGAGGCTTAATTGGGCCTCCTTGCTGTAGACTTCTTTGAGGAGAAATTTAACATTTCATTTGAAAAACAAACAAACAAACACCAAACTAAATTAACAAGTCAGTGATTTCCTCCAGTTCCCAGGACTGTCTAAGGAAAATTCTTATCTCCAAGAAAACTGCCCTTTCAGTCAGCATCCCATTATGTCACGTCTTCAGATGCTCGTGACTTTGTAAGCTTCAGGAAAGGAGATAGGTTGACAATAAAGAGTGGTACGGAGGATGGTCTGTTTTGGGGTTTTTTTATCCATCTATGGAGTTTGGTTGATCTATGTTTCTAATATGGATGATTCAAAACGCAGCCCTGCTTTTGAAGTGGAAAAGACTGTACAAGAACTGGCTTCAGATTTTATTAACCCATCTCAGTGGTAGAAGTGGAACCAGAAGGACAGAAACTAACTTAAGATTTCACCAACAGTAACACCTTGGCTTTCTCTCTCTCTCTTCCTGTGCTCAGCCTTGAACCATGGGTGGAAGATGGGGTGTGTAACATGCCCTCTTGCTACCTCTGGCAATTTCTGTTTCTTTCCTACAAGAAAACAGGAAAAGTCTTATTGTAGACTAAGACTAGCTGGATGTCCCTCCAGCGAGCTCATGTGACAGTACCAAAATCGAATACTTTTGAAAAAAGGAAGAACTCTTAAGTTCAAATAATCTTCTGAGCAATCTGTGGGATTGCAAGAGGGAAGCAAATTAGCATCCCCTCCACCCTACTCATCCTATACTAACTGCTATCTCTGTTTCATGAAGTAGAAAGTTTCCTGCAGATGTACTAATGATCAGTTTTACCCATATTATGTTGAACGTGTCTCTCTACTTGATACTCAGTGATGTAGTGTTCCTAGCAGGAAGAGCCTTCCCTCTCAAGAGTGGTTTTTTTGCTATGTAATTCCACTCCGAGCAAACAGATCCAAGATGACAACATGCTGACTCCTTTCCTTGGTATGAAAATTGTTAGCTGCCACCAGGCCTGTGGAGATAAACAGGAATTGTCAGCGCCACCATTAATGCCCTTGCAGGTCTGCAAGCAGCATGACCATGCACAAATGTCATTGTAAGCATGACACATTTCAAACTAGAAATTGGCTGAGGGCTTTTTGTAAGGAGAAAAAAAGGTGATGATGTTCTGCTTTTTTCTTCTCTCTTTTTCCTTTCATAGCCTTTTTAGTCTTCATGTACTTTCAGGTACTGTTGTGCATTTGCCCAAGTGTTCAGTCCAAATCCATTGGTCAGCAGTTTCCGAAGGAGCCATGCCTGCTTCCTGATCATCTTGTGTCAACAGCAGAAAGTCTGTAGTGAATTCGTTAGTCCATTATTTCCTTCTTGCACTCTCCGTCTCTGAGGAGATACCTCAGTCTGTCATCACTCTTTTTAGTGTTGGTGTTTGTATATAGCATAACAATAAAAGAGTAAAAATAGTTTTCTTGCCTATATACAACTTGAAATGCTTTTATAACTACTGTTACTTTTTCCTCTGGCATAAAAGATCTTAAGTGAGTCTTGGTCTTGCAGATACCTGGAAGTAGCTGCTAAGCAGCATGACTACCCTTATGTTAAGGAAAGATACTATCTCTATCAGATTTATCTACAAGTTCTCTGGAAAACTATCTGTCTGGTTCTTGTGTCTTCTCTTAAGTTACTCATGGTATACAAGCAATAGATAGATATCAGAATCTCATGCAGATTTTTCCTTCCTCTTCTTCTCTTCCCCAATCTAATACTTCTCAGTCCATAGCAGCTTGAGTTGAGAAGGTTAGCTAGGGTGAACTAGGTCTAGACTGACATTGTGGCTGGGGGCCGTTGTTGGAGGAAGGTTATGGTGGTGGGATCGGAGCTTCTTCAAGAAGTACAAAAGCAGATCTGCTTTGGCTCTTGACCTAACGGGAAGCCGAAATTATGCTCCAAGGCTGGAAGGCAGTTCAGGAGCCCAGCGGCAGTGAGGCGTGGGGCTGAGTGACGGGTGGTGGCTGGGCCGGGGGGGCCATGGTTCTGGGGGTGCAGGCATGGGCGCTCTCCCAGGTCCTGACCAGGAGCCAGCATGGGGGCCACGGCCAACACTGGATGCTCCTGGCCCCAGTGGCAGTGTGTCCAGCAGGCACTCCAGGCGGGGTGACACACCCTCTCCTGGTGTGCTTCCCCTTGCGTAGTGCAGGCAACACAGCAAGTACTCATTTTCCGTTTCCTAAGGTCCCACTCATAAGTGCTTTCACATTGGCCTGGAGCAAGAGCTGCTTCTGTCCACCTGCTACACCAGCCCCAAGCATACTTCATGACATTGACTGCCTGCTTCAGGTCCTTTAATGTAAAAACCTATTGTGATGCTGTTTGAAAGTGTGTTTTTGTGGTGCTGGACAGAATCTTATACTTCAATATAGCTAGGACTCTTCCTTTTTCTTTCTTCGAGTTTTGTTGGGGCTTTTTTCCCTCCTCAGGTGAGAATTATCAGAAACATGACATCCTTGCACTGTCTCCATTTATTTGACCTGCAGTTCCCTGATAGGGCACTAGTATTATGTTTACAGTGTCATCTCTGTTTGCCTAACACAGTGTTGATTAAGGGTTGTATTGGGGTCTTTTCATGTGAATGGGGGTTCATGTTCGCCTGCACATGCCCATTCAGTGCACTCACGATGAACCGCTCCATAATCTTCCCCGGCACTGAGGTCAGTCTGACAGGCCTGTAGTTTCCCAGATCCTCCTTCCGGCCCTTCTTGTAGATTGGCATCACATTGGCAAGCTGCCAGTCGTCTGGGACCTCCCCTGTTAACCAGGACTGTTGATAAATGATGGAGAATGGCTTGGCAAGCTCCTCCACCAGCTCCCTCAGTACTGTCGGGTCCCATCTGACCCCATAGACTTGTGAGTGTCCAGGTGGCATAGCAAGTCATTAACTGCTTCCTCCTGGATTATTTGTAGAGTGACTCAAGGCAGTTAATACCCAGCACCAGCACCCAAGCTGGCCAAATCCAGAAACCTTCTAAAGAGACAGTGATATTTTCAAGTGGACGAAGTAAGCTATTATACTCCAACCATTTCACAGTATTCCTCCTAACAACCTAGTTGGAAGTTATGCTTATGGCACTCCATAGGTGTTTCTTTCCAATCCTATTTGGATTCAGGAAAGGAGGTGATTCTCTTTTTTTTTACCTTTAGGGAACATGATATTATGTAAAATGTTATTGCTATGTTCTGGAGAGCGTTAGAGAGGGGGTTTTTTTGATCCCTCAGTCCTATTTAGGGGTAGTTCTGAGAATACTACTGTCTGTTTAGCAAGGGAAATGCCTTCCCCTTGTTTAGACCTAACTCCATGCCAAGCAGAGACCTGTCTAGATAAAGCTAATTAGAAAGCAGGAACCATGGGGATGTGTCTGAGCTGGTACCTGAGTCAGGCATAAATGATAGGTGTTTTGGGGATTGTCAGGACTCCCCTGAGGCTGTACAGAAGAGGAGTTGGGTACCTTCGGTGCAAATCTAGCAACTAGTCCAGGAGTTATATTAGTCACCCATTTGTTGAGGGACCAGAGATCTGCATCCTCCATAGCCAGAAGGGTTCAGACCTGTAATGCTCACCGTTTTATCTGGCAGACACAACTATTGCCTGAAGCAAAGGTGGCATTTAAGGATTTGGAGGAGCAGTTGTGATTAAATGGGACTTATAATTTCATTTAAAAAAGAAAATAAAGTTTTGTACTCTCAAAGTGTGTTTTTATCAGATCTCTAATCTGATCATCAATTTTAATTTCCTTGACTGTGAAAGTCTTGTGTAATTTGGAGGAACTTTGGAAGGTAAAGCAGGCTGAGCTATCCATTGGGCCCTTACTTCTCAAAGAAAACTCTTGAAGCAAAGCCAGAAAAATTTTCCTGTTGGATGCCTTACCTCTATTTTGAAGCAGGATGTTGGTTTTTTGATCTTTGAGCAGCATTTCAGGAAAATACCTGATTCTTGTGAGGTCTTTATTTTGGAGGTTGCACTGTAATTTTGGTATCTCTGTAGGTTTTTCCAGTATTATTCTGTGCCGGTAGCTTTAATGTCGTACTTTTTTTAATGATTCCAAATTTTACCTTCTACAGTAAAGTCATTTTAGTTATTGTCTTCCTTGCAATGCCAAATGCATGTGATTGTGAGTTCAAAATTTTGCTGTTGTGCTCAGACTTTCAGCCTGCTTCCTTTCTCTATAAAAATAAGATAAAAAATTTTGGAATGAGTGAGTCACACTATTCTGTTGTAAGAGGATATATTTTTATTTGTTAGGAATTACTCTTATGCACATTCGCTGGATTTATTACCCAATACTTACTTGGGTAACTAGTGTCTGTAATGAGCAGAACACATTTTGATTCCTAAGGAGTGGTCCAAGAAGAGGTTGATTTGTTTCCTCTCTCAGGTCTTGCAATAATTTAGTCTCTTGTCTGTGTCTTCTTCCTTCCAGTATCACTAAAGGATATTTACTAGCCACGTCCATTATCTTATTCTAAAGGAGCCTTCATACTCCAGGAGGGCTTTGAATGTGGAGGAAATTAAATTTAAGGTTATCTTTAGCGAGTTTTCTGTCTTCTTACTCTTCATTTCAAAAGAAAAGGTCTTCTAAATTATGTGGAGTTTAAAAACATGTGCATTCCTAGTGACTGGAACATAAAGTAATAGCAATCTTCCTGTAGAGAAATTACTGGGTTTTTTAGGTTTAAGGGTTTAAAAGATTTGCTGTGGAGGAGAGATTTTGTTGTTGAAGCAGCACGTTACAGGGGAAAAATTGTTCAGTTCATGTAGTTTAAGTCAAGTCAGGATCAAAGAAGTTTTTGATTGATTTATTTGTGTAATTAACTGGCAATCATTGAACTATAGGCTTCGGCTCAATATCAGCAATACAACAGATAACCACAAAACCAGCCACTTACAAAATGGTGATATGCAACTACAAATTTCCAGCCGCTGTTGGGATCGGTTACAGAACATGTGCCACACACACATCCCTCTCAGGCTGCGGGGTGTGCAAGCCCCCCCTGTCTGGGTGTGCAGGACCCCCTGCCCGCATACTCCCACTGTGGGAGATGCGGGTGCTCCCAGCCTCATGTGATCCGGGGGCCCCACCACTCCTGCCACCCCCAGGAGGTGACCCTGTGCCCCTGGGGTGCAGATCCCAGGGGTGTCCCTGTGGAGAGCTGGAGGTGGCTGCTGGGGACACCCACGGGGTGAAGGTTGGCTCTGCTATGGGCCATATCAGACAGGGTCACACTGGCCCTGATGGCCACTGCCTCCACTCCAGGGTCTCTCCCCCGTTACAAGTATACATGAATACTTCTTCTCAGGCTGGTTCCTTCTGTTTAAGAAATGTTGTGGTAATTTCCTAGTTAGTGCTTAATCCAGCTGATGGCCCCCTCTTTCTTGGGATCACTTGGGGCAAATATCCCTCTGGCAGTTTGGGGCACTCTGCACTCACATCTTTATCTTAGCAGGCATTGTCATCTAGGCCATTTGCCTAGGGTGGGCTGTGCAAGCACCCCCTACCTCGGTGTCATAATGAAAAATGTAATTGGTCTGCAAGAATTTCACTGGTCAATGAAATGTCACCTTTTTTGTCTCTAGGTGCTGAAGAAGATGAGGATAATGCAGCGATAACAACATCCAGAACACTTCCAAAGTTACCGACAACTAGTGATTCATCTAGGGCTGAGACCACCACAGTGAAAATGCAGACCAAGGTGCCTGCACAAACAAAGGTGTGTGGCTGGAGAGCAACACCATTTACAATGGTTCTGCTGTACCCCACTGGTGGCTTGATGTTAACTGTGTTTGATTTATATGGATTAAAAAACCTCCACAAACTTTACTTAATGCTACTGCAGCCTGTTGTATGAATACAGAGCTGCTCAGTTTCATTTGTTATAGAAAGTCTGCATAAGGACATCTGGATTTCACATGAAAGGAAGAGAGAGATGTAAAAAAGAATATCTCATGATACACAAGACAGTTTCTCATGATACCTTTGAGTCCAAGCTGTACTTATTTTACTTCTCTCAAAGAGCTATTCAAAAATTCTGCATAAAACTTCCCTTCTCAAAGGAGAATGTTGTGTGGTTTGGCTGTAGTTTGAACACATGCCAGGTTCCATTTACTATTTCAGTATTTTCTTCTACCACCATAGGTAATATTGTCTCAGTTACCCTCAAAGGCATTCTGAATATAACATACCTGATGTGTTCATTTCAGACTTGTTATTTCATTCAGAGGCCGTTATTCTGATAAACACAGGCAATATTTAACAGCTGTTTGTTAAATATACTTTTGGGGGTTTTAAACTTGTGGATAGTGTTTTTCATTCCGACATCGTGACGACAGATAGATCCAGTTGCAATGTCTAGCAAAGCTTTCTGCGGTCAAAAAGCTTCCCATGTGTTGTGTGTGTGGATATTGAGGAGTACGTGCATGGAGCCATAGCTTCGTGACTGCCTGTGACGGGCAATGGCTGTGCCAAATTGCGGTACGCCCTGTCTGTAAGCAATGCTCTGTTTTCCTTTTTGTGCCACAGTCACCCGAAGAAATCGATAAAGAGGAAAGGCTCGAGACAGAAGCCAAGAAAAAGAGTGATGAGCCAGGGGATGACACTGATGTGTTCACCGAGAAGCATTCAGAAAACCTCTTCCAGAGAACAGAAGTTCTGGCAGGTGAGGTGTCGTATGCCAAGAAATACCACAGAAAACAGAGGAGATCCATATCAAATAATGCAATCTCAATGATTGTGTTTTTTTGATAGATTCTTAAACACATTCATGGGGGTAGCCAGTGGTTGATTTGATGAGAATGAGATGAGCATCTTCTGGCATTATTTAATAGTGAAGTCTTGCTAATTGATTTGATGCCTGCAAGTCAAATGCTGCCTGCTAAATATCTGGAGCTTCCACAGCTCGGAAAGGGAGTTGCAATTTGGATTGATGCTTACAGTGCAGAAATGTATTCCTCACCCACGCTCCTGAGAGCACATCGCTGTCTGGTCTGTCTAGTGCAGATAGATGCTGCTGGGGAGGAGCTCATGGCAGGGGTGGGTGGATGGAGAGGGATGGATGAGCACCGTTCTTAGGATACAGAGGGTCTGTTTCCATGCAGGGAGGCATAGGCTGGCCACCAGTGTTTTCACGTGGCTTTCCTACATGTGAGGTTTTTTTGGCATAAGAACAGTGTTTACAGGTATACTTTTCCCCCGTGTCCTCAGGGTGGGTGTTGGGAGCCATGAAGGTCACACAGTTGTGGACTAAATCTTCCTCTGAGCACCAAAACGTGAAACAGCCTTAATATCCACATCAGTGGAAGCATGTGGGTTTGCTCTTGAAGTTTAGTTGGAGTTGATACTTTCTATGCACTCGCAAGTGCATGATGAATGTAATGCCTCTGTTCCTACAGCTCCATGAAGTGTTCTCTCCTATTACTCATCAATAGGAAATTAATTTCAGTCTCGAGTCACAGTGAAAACTGATGGAGAAAAGGGAAAACCCATTTCTTAGCTAGTGGAACAAAATAGTTCTTTTAAGGCTGAAAATGTTAACTCTTGAAAAATGAGTTTGAAAGAAACTTAAATGTTATTATTATAAATGAAGACAACTTTATGCTCTGGCAGTATGGGTGGCTTTCTTAATTGAGGCTTCGGAAAATTTTGAACAACTTTTTTAGAACTGTGGGCTGTTGGATCACTCACTTATAGGCGGAATGTCCTTTTAAATGATTGCCTACATAAACACAAACAGGCTTTCTGAGAATGTATTTTAGGATACTAATAATCAAGACAGTTGCATAATGGGAGCCCTTTTCTGTAATTTGAAAGTAATAGCAAACTCATTGTGTGAGATGAAAAAGAAACATGGCTAAACTTGTTTTCTCGGCATATTGTGAATCCCTGTTTCTTTGATTACAGCTGTTATTGCTGGTGGAGTTATCGGTTTTCTTTTTGCAATCTTCCTTATCCTGCTGCTGGTATATCGCATGAGAAAGAAGGATGAAGGCAGTTACGACCTTGGTGAACGTAAACCATCCTGTGCTGCCTATCAAAAGGCACCTACTAAGGAGTTTTATGCATAAAATTCCTATTTAGTGTCTCTATTTATGAGATCACTGAACTTTTTTAAATAAAGCTTTTGCATAGAATAATGAAGATCTTTTTTTTTTTTTTCCATTAAAGAGCCATTATGGCACCTTTATGATAAAATCCCATTGTATTTAAAACTTTTCATGTATTCCTTTAAAAATGTAAAATTAAAACTTAACATTTGCAGTGTTCTGTGAATAACAGTGGCAAAGCATTATTTTATAAAACCATTGATGTTCACCGAATCATTTTTAAAACTTTATGCATAAATATAAAATAATGAAAATGATTGTTTTATCCTATGGTTCAATGAAAGTTGTTTAATTTTTGTCAGCATGTCTCAGATTGATCTTACAAGTTAGTTTTTATTTCATTAATTTATCTGTTTCCAAAAAATGCCTTTTTGTAGTTGTCATGGTGCAATTTGTCTTCAGATAATTCAGATAACAGTAACTTTTAGTGTAAATGTAATTTTTCAACTATGTAAACTTTAACCTCCACTTTGTATAAATTTAAATGTCAGAATATCAATTTTACACTTTGCATTGTTTCTCAGCGTACCTGTAGCTTCAGTGAGATTTGTAACAGCAGATTAATGTGTAAAATTGGATTATTACTACAAACTGTATAGTCGTATTCTTACTAAACAAATCTCCTGTAAGGAAGATTTGGAGTAAGCTACTGACAAACCTAAGCAAACCCAAAGACTCTAACAGTATTTTGAGAAGTTGCTGCAGATTTCTATGGCCACTGTATTTGTTAATTATTTGCAATTTGAAGGTACAAGTAGGGGTTTAAATTTTTGTTCTTTAAAAATGCATTTAAGTTGTAAACGTCTTTTAAAGCCTTTGAAGTGCCTATGATTATATGTAACTCGTCGCAGACTGGTGTTAATGAGTATATAACAGTAAAAGAAAATGTTGGTATTTTATAAGCACAGACAATTCTAATGGTAACTTTTGTAGTCTTACATGGATAGACATAATTGTAATTTGGGAACATAAACACTACTGAATAAATCATGTGGCCTAATACTGAGAATTCCATTGTGATATACTTTTATACGCTTTTCATTTTATGTCTACTTGCTTGTCTTTTAATGTCACAGAGTACATCTAGCAGATATTAAAAATCCAGACCAAAAAAAAAAAAAGGCTGTTGATCAGGATGATCCTCGGTCCAGATTTATCGCTGAGAAAAGTGGGAATGTTTAAGTCTTGCATCTGGTGTATGAGTTATGAGTCATTCAATCTTTGCATTATATTTAATGGCAGTATTGACACAGACCTGTTTTTCCTGCAAATGTTGTTTTCCATACTGTAAAGTTCAAAGGAGTACCCGGTTTCATTTATTGTGTATATCGGTTCTTGATTTGTTGTTCTGGCTTGTTTTTTCCCTGACCTTTTGGAGAGTTTTGGTTTATTCTGCTCGGACTCCAGCAGAAGAGTTGAGACAAGTGGAATATCTTCGTAAGAGAAGAAAGAAATATTCCAAGTAGAAGAGAAAAGGCTCTGTTGCTTAGACCGCAGATAGGTGTTGGATAGAGGGGCACGTGGAGAAGACGATAGTCTGCCTCCTTATATTATGCTTTGTAACAGACAAATGGCTTCGTCTTCTGCTCTGTTAACCTCCTTCTTTTTTATTTTTGAGATTTCCAAAATGTAGGTGTTCAAGACGTCAAGCTGAACTGCTTCTCAGAAATGGCAACGTATTGTAAATAAGATCTGGTAGCTCTTCAGATAAGGGTTGCGTAACTTGTATTTGTTGCTGTCCCAAGTTCAGTGGTCATTTAGGAACAAACGAACGCTATCCTGTGCTAAAATATTTAATATATTGCTTTTTAAAGTACTTATACTTACTGGCAAGTTTTTCAAAGCCATACAAGTTCAACAAGTAAAAACAGGGTAAGAATTTAACAGGTATATCTTATTGTGCAATATTTAGTGAAATTCAATTAGTAAAATAACTGCTTGAAATAACTGTGCCAAGAAAAGAAAATTTCTGGCAAATGCTGTGCCACTGCTGTAAAATAAAGCATTTGTTAAAGTGCCAAAATAAAGTCTACCATGCCTAAACTAATACTTTATTTGTATAGTCTGACATCCAGTTTTTTGAAGCCCACTTTGCTTAAGGTAGTAGATTTGAATTTTCTTTAAGGGTGCAATGAATATCACTGTAAGTATAGCTATAAATATTAAACACCAGATAAATTGTCTCCTCCTTCTTCATAAGCAAATTGATATTAAGAAGCCGTTTTCTTTTTGTTCATAAATGTTAGCCTCTGTCTGTATACCTAATGCACAGGACACTTTTTCCAGCACAGACATCTGTTGTAATTATGCAGGCTACCAAGTATTATGTTTGTTCCTCCTGCAGCTGCTTATAAGCAAAAGCAATGGTAAAGTCTCAGCTCTGTTTCACCACTCACCCTTTTTTTTTTCCCCCCTGCACATGCATTATCTGCTCTGTTATATGCAGAAAAGGTTTAATGCTTCAGCTATGTACACAGACTTAAAGTATCACAGTCCTCCCACCCTCCCTAACAAAATCTTGAAACGTCTTTAAAGTGCAGTAGGCATGATAGTCGCATTTATCATCTGGTGTTCTCTTTGCCTTTCTCTTTTCAGCGCCAAACCATGCTATTAGGGAAAAATTCTAACAGCTATCATCTCAATTATAAACATTGGTTCAGTTTTCATCAGTCTGAAATCCAGGCTGATGCAGACACCCAGCTTCCAGCGATGCTGTTCAGAAGAAATGGGCAGCTGAATGCACATCTCTTATGCTGAGCCTTCCTAGCATGAGTTGGTCTTTGGTTTTGCTTCCCTTTTGTTCTCCCCTTCCTGGATGTGTTTCTAGCAATACTCTGGCTACTCATGGATGTTGCTGGGCAGCTGAGAGTCCCAGTGCCAGGCTGTGGATGCTGCGCCACATGCCCGCAGCTAGCAGCGGCATCTGTACCTCTGGGATGGCTTTTCCTAAAGACCCTTGGCTCTCCTCCGCTGGAGCTGCTTTAGGAGCTCTGAAATTCCTCAGCAACCTGATCCGGCGCCTCCTTGTGATTGATAGGTTCTAGTGTTTATCAAAATGCCATTTTGCTTTGATTTACTCTGGGTTATTAATGGTTACTTCCTCTTAGATTCTTTGCAAATGAAGCCTGATGCAAGTAACGTAAAGCTTATGTTAAAAGAAGTCTCTCGCCTTTGCTTTATTTGTGGAAAAATAACTTCAGCAGTTGAGTTCCTTGTTCCTCTGCTTGCCAGCTTTAAAAGTGAATTGTAGCTCATGTTTACAGGCTGTGTTGCTAGTTTTTTCTTCACTTTGAGCATTGCACTTAGGTTGAAATAGGATAAATCAAAACCAAAATTGTCCTCTTGTATCTGCTAACAAGAGAATAGCGTATTTGCAACTTTGGCGAGTTGGTGCTCTTTTTTTTTTCCTTGGAGCTTTGAAGTGATGGTGGAGTGCAGTCATAAATGACAGATACTATTTTTAAGCAACATACGGAACACAGGAAACTTTTGTAAGGAAAGAAGTATCTAGATAAACATTAAACAAAAACTATTGGTGTGAGGGAAATTATGATAGCATGCTTAGTATTACATTCGTTGTTCAAGTAAGCAAACAAGGAGAAGGGGAAAAGGAATCTGGAAAAAGATCTCTAAGGAGACTATTCTTACAGATGGAAATAATATAGAAATCTTTTTTTAACTTGCAGTCAGTTATATTTCTTACTTAGCACTTGCTTAATCAGACTGGCATAATTTCCATTAAGGAATTTGCAATATTATTGTCCATTTTTTAATGAGCTTTAATATTAGTTTTGTTACATTTAAGCTCTTGCCTGTGTGTGACAAAGCTCTGAACCTTGGTGTGAAAACTCCGTGCTGTGAACTTTTAGAGCATTGCCTTTCCAAAACTTTCTTCAGGTTGAAGGAAGCACAACTTTGCTGTATAGTTTGTCTGGGAAAAGATACAGCAAGTATCCCCCTCCCTGGCATATCTTTTGGTCCTGGGATGGTTCGTGGCTGGCGCAGAAGAGTGGTTTTGCTAAGGAACTGGAGCGGGAGAGGGGAACGCTGACATGTGCATTTCATTTCCTCCTGCCGCTTGGGCTGACCAGGCATTGGGTTCAACTGTGTGGGTGGGAGTGGAGGAGCTGTAACCCAACCCTGCCAGTGGAAAAGATGCTTTGCTGAGACTTCTTCCCCTGCAAAGTAAAGCAAGTTGTATATTTTTTGCTTTGAAAACAAACAAATGATAAAACTTAAGCTCAGTAGAGCTAGAAATGGAAATGTGGGCTTCTGCCCTGATCGCTGTGAAGCAATTTCACATGTGCATCGGATGTGCAGAGTAGCTGCTTGCGTGGGTGGAAATCTGAAAAACCCTCTTGTGTGTTTGCAGTATCTGAGCTTAGTTTCTAGCGGCAAG
>VZTL01003502.1:60966-76398 GCA_013400535.1 Scopus umbretta | reverse complement strand
ATCAGGGTTAAACCACAACGCCTCATAAGACAATTTCATGAAACCTTTGGTATTTGTTATGCTATGCTTTGGAGAAATGATTCTCTGTATAGTTGTTTAGCTTGAGAGTCTGTACTCGGAGGTCTTTCTGGCTATGATAACGTGGTAGCAGAAAAGGTCTCTAAGAGAGATTGCAAGGTGTTCTGCTCTTGTGGAAATTATTTTGCATCAACTCTGCTTTCTAGAGGTAGCCAACGAAGTGCCATTGATCATAGGGGACTCTGGGGACTTTGGAAAATATTTCTCTGAGGTTTGTGATGCCGATCCATGCAGTTGTGGCAACAATGAGCTATGTAAAGGCCAGACACAAAAGTGCTGTGTTTCCTTCAGCTTTACTACACAGCCAGCCTGTGACCATCTACAAAGGCTCAACAAATAAATACTGTGATGGCCGAAGAGACAGCTCTGTGCATGAATGTCGGTCACTAAGGGCTATGGCTGTAAAAACTTTAATGCTGTTATAAGCCACTTGTGACACTAGAAGTGTTTCTCTTAGTTTGTATAGTTTGTTAGAGTTTTATAGACCATATCACAGGATAACAAAATTCTTAATATAAGCTCACACAAAACTCTCATTTTGCTTCATTTTTTTTGGCTTCCTAGATATGATCTAAAATATAGTGCTTTACTGTACCTTTTCATGCCTCCAATATCTGTCTGCTAACTTGTTAGGCTGCAGTTTGTTCCACATAGAACATTTTCTAGGAATAAAAAACGAAACAAAACAAAAAACCCAAGCAAAGGAGATGATCCATACTCACATTTATTTATACAAGTACCTAAGTATTTCTAATGTCATCTTCTGAAGATGGAATCTGTCCCATTGATAAACAGGCTTGGGGTATTGTTGGGAATACTTTAATTCAGTTTACCAACAAAAACAGGCTAAATAAATTGTCTGTGTAGTAATGCAGAGCCTGAAAGGAAGTCAGATCCAGTTATCTATATATTTTGCTATGAAATTCTAGATAGTTATATGTATTTTCCTCTGTCTGCACAGATGCAGGAGGATTGCACTGGTGTTTTGATGCACCACTGGGGCTTTTATTTATCGTCTTTTCCTTAACCCAAAGGATCCTGCTTTTTCTTTTTAGGAAATAGGTTTGGGAAAACATTGTTGGCCTCTCCCGATTATACTGCAAGTCTTCTGATGTGTGGTGTCTCTTAATTTCAGAGCTATCTCCTATGAACATATATATTCATTATGACTAATGTAAAAGGGGAAGCTTCCAACCAAAACCTGGAAATGTGACTTAAGTGTATTTTAAAGGTTCAGAATGAAGAAAGAAGATCTAATTAATGGATGCTGACCCTTGAACCCTGTCTACTGACTCTATATGCATGTTTTATGGAGGGGAAAAAGCAAACAACAACAACAAAACCCTGAAAGCAAACCTTACTGGGGAACTCCCTGTAACTTCTAGGCTCTACCCCACTGCATGCCAATCCACATTTCAAAGAAACAGAGCATATAGGCTCAGATGGGTACACTGATTCCACAGAGACTTTGATTAAAATAATGGTTTAATTTGAGCAGCTGCCGTACATTATGATCTACATGCATAGACCGCAATAAAATAGTCCAGGTGCATCCATAGTTTGTGTAGAAGTCTTACACCCACCCGCAATCAGGTGGTTGTCATCTTGCAGTGACATTTGTCCCCTTCTCTCTTTTTGGATCAGTTTTATGGACCCAGAGTTCTTAGTTCCCCTTTGTAGTTGCAGAGGTAATCAGGAAAAACAATTTCCTTGGTGTCCCTTGCTTTGCTCCTTGCCGTACAAGGTCAAGAGCACATCGCAATCTCAGATGTAACTGCAGAGGTGAACAGAGGCATCTTGTTCTTTACATAGCAGGTCACTAGTGTTCCGTTCCTTCTTACCTGCCACTTAGACCTGTTAAAATGAGAATCTGACAATGTTCTTTGGATGTAGTGTATAATATTCCCGGCATGTGCACATATTTATGAAAGATATATAAAGCAATTTTTTTTCCTAAAATTAAGCATATCCCTCCCCACCTTTTTTATTTTTTTGTTTTCTTCCCAACTTTAAGGCATAAACTGGGTGCTGCCTATGGATTGAGTTGGGTATCGGCAGCATAGACAGTGAAGGAGCTGTGAAGAGAATATACATAGATCAGAGGTGAGACTATGCAGTTATCTGTGTCAATTAATATTTACACTTCATGTACTGCCAGTTTTTCTTTATCTATATGTGTCTTCAAAAATAAGTGTGTGTCTGTGTGTATACACCTCTACAAATGATACACCTCCAGATCTAAAAGCTCTAAATTTTTTTTTAAGCTCAGAGAAGGCTGGGCTGTTGCGAGTAGTTCACTAAAATCTGAACCAAGCTGAGTACAGTGCAGAGCTTGGTGTGGTTCAGCTGATATAAGGAATGAATGAATTTCCACGCAGATCTACATTTCCCGTGTTGAAATACCTTGACATTTTGCTATGTTTGGTACAGCTAAAGGTAGGCAGTACCAGGATTTCAGAAAGATCTGTTTTCTTATGCGTGACTTTCCAGCTAACTCGACTGACTGAAGGTGCCTATCTTTAGCAAAGCTGCACCAGACATTTTTTTGGATATTTGTTCCTTTTAAGACCTATACAGCAAAAAGTAACTTTAGTCTACAAAGCCGTATCTTCAGCATGGTATGAAAACCAGACACTGATTTCATATGATGGAATTATGGAACTTTTAATTTTTTTAGGACATCATTTTTATTTCTAACTTTTTTGAGAGTCCTTGTATCACTCCTCCCTTCCTTTCACACTAAATGATAGTATTTATTTTTGCGGTACACAGTCACAGTTTCTTAAATTCAGGTTGGACAATCATCCAAAGTTTAAAGTCTTATTCAAAAACACACCTGATCTACTAAAGAGGGTGGACTGCACATGACATAAAAGACTGTGCAGTTTCTCAGTAGTTCTTAATAACAGTAATCCTCAAAATATGAGGAGAAAAGACCTTCTTTTGAAATATTTTTAATTCATTATACCGTTATTATTCCTGTTCCATTCACAGTTCTATGAAATGTACCTTGATCGCAAATCCTTTACATATAAACAAGGGAGGGGCATACAATTTAAATACTTTCTTAATCAAGCATTTTTTTTAATGTTCAATAGATTCTTGAATGCTTTGGTAGCTCTTTTAGCTGATATAGAAGAATTTGTATCTTTGTGCAAAGGAAAAAAGCTGCTGCCAGGAATGAATTACAGCTGAACTAATGTTAGGAGGGGGAAAAAAATGTCCCTATGTCTTTGCTTTATTCCTGTTCGCTGCCAGAGGGGGTTCTGCCTCTCTGTACCTTGTCTGATTTTCAGGGTGAATGAAGCACTCTGCAATATGTGAACTTTCAGTTGGGGTTGGCAATACGTTCTTCTCTTTTTAATGAAGAACTCTACATCACTACACAGCAGAAATTACATATATTAATGTGACATACTGAATTATGTGCTGCGGGGTTTTGTCGAATGAACGAAAGCCCAGCACGTTTGGTATCAGTTTAATGAGCATTTGTCCCCTCGGTACGTGAGGCTGCAGCTACATCTTTGGTATTTTCGTATTCATTTGGGTTTCTCTGGATCTTCAGGTGAGAGATGTGGTCGCTGCTGTTCGAGCGATGTGCTTCAACCACCTCCAAAGCCTGGTGCTCCAAAGATCTGGGTGTGGGATGAACTAGAAATCGGTCTGTTGAACATGCTCAGCAGGGATGGGGGCAGAGAAAAGTTTACAGGTCTCAAGGAGGCAATTGCTGTTGTTTCTTTGGGGGGTCCCTGTTAGAGGAGTTAATTAATAAAGGCAAAAATACCTCCTTCTAGTCACGGCTGTGTTGAATGGAGGCTTAGTAAAATCCTGCTTGGTCTCTGGAGACCAAACTCCAGAGTCTCAGTTAGTGTAAATAATGACTTCAGTGCAGCTAGACTGGTGCTTACCCATTTAATCAGACATCTGTGTTGGTCCAGCTCTTTTAATTTTTTTATTTTTTTTTTTTTTAGTGTGCCCAATATATATGGGTACCATGACTGTAGAGTGATCATAGCCAGTAATTTCCTCCTGTGCACGTGAGTGTGTGTTCATGGTGTGCATTCACTTCACCCCACGGTCTCTAACAGAATAAGTCACAGATGCTCCTCAGCACAATACTTTGTTGAAAATGTACCATCATTAGGAGAATGATGGGGTTTTTTTAAAATCGTAGAATAGTCATCTCATCACATAATCGACAACACCTTTAACCGGTAAGTTAATCGTAATTCATCTTCAAGGTTCAGAGAGAAATGCATTGTTAAAGACATGCATGTTCTTATCAGCGTCTATTGTCTTAGCAGCTAATTACTGCAGAGATTAACTCCAGATTTCATGTTAAAATTTGTATGTAAAATAAATTTCAAACGTGAGCTACTTGATGCATATATTTCAATTTAAAACTGAAGGTTGAAAGTCCTTTCCTTACAGTGACTAAATGTACTGTCTGCTCACAAAATTTGCATGGCAAGTTCCCTTGCCACACATTTCAATGAAAAGCAGAGTGGGTTTTTTGTCTGGTGTTTTTTTTCTTTTTTTCCCCTCTCTCTTTTAGAGAAAAGAGTTTTTTAGACTCTTTCCAGTTGATGCTCCATGTTGTGACATGTCATGTAAAACTGCATCTGTTATGTTGAAATAAGAACATAAGAGAGACACTTTGACATGACGAATCACAACACAACTTAACAGCAGGAACATTTAAAACGCAACACGGTGTTGTTGTCAGTAACCTCAGCCCTGATAGAGATGAGGTATTTAGTTGAGCTTCCAGCCTCACTGAATCTGTGTTTCTTCCCTAATGAATTTTCCTTGTAACGTCGGGCCCAATCCAGCCTTTCTCATAGGCAGAAACTCCTGGTAACTTTTGAATGTTGAAGCCAAGGAAAGTTTTGCCTGAGTGAAGACCTCAGGATCAGGCCCAGGAGTTTTTACCGCCTGTGAAGTATAAAATAGACTCAGATTAAGCTAGCAGACTTGTTATTTGACAGTTTATAAAATATTTTAGTATCTTTTTGGCAGTAGCAGTTTGAATGTTGGCAAATGTACACATTGCTTGCAGTTACAAAACCTTGTAATGAGTATTTTCCACTGTAATAGCAGTGAGTTGAAATTTGGATAAACCACTTAGACTTGTGAACTCTGACATGCATGGTAACTATGTCTTTGCAAAAGAATTTTGTCAAGTATTGGAGCTCCTACTAATAGCACATCCATCTTTCTGCACACTATAAATCTTAAGAAAATTTCTATTACTCTGCAATTTGTCTGGCTTATGCTATTTATTAGCCATTTTATTCTGCTGCTTTAAGAAGTAATGTGATGTTCATTTTATTGCTGGTTCAATAAATTGTTAATTATAATGCAGTGATTGCTGCTGACGTGATTTAAAAGCCACATTAGCACTATAGCATTAAGTTTTAACTATTTTACCCTTCAATTCCCTGTTTATACAACAGTAAAAGGAAAATAGCCTTAGACTAATTTAAAAAATGAAGGTACTTGTATCTATTGATCACATGATATACTAGAAACTTTTGTTGTGTGGTTTTTTTTTTTTTTTAAAAAGGTTACATTCAGGTCTAAAAAGGAAAGAAAATGTATCAACTGAGTACAGTCTTAGTGTTCAGCAAAAAGTGTTCTTAAAGCAAGATTAACCCCAAAGTTAAATTAACAGAATTACTTTGTTAAATTAGGACAATTGGCATAATATATTAAAGGAACAAAATACCCAGATAAATCATAATCATTTTACAGTTATGCATAGCTTCTGGTGCCCATTTTGTGTAATAATGGAGCATAAGGGAGGCTGAGATAGGAAAGCATACCTATTTTCTCCAAGAATATTGTAAATGGGATTGGGAGGAATCTCCTTTGTGCTGATTTAAAGTCAAATCTAATTGCTACAAGTATAATGATATGTCCTTGGCTGAGCATGTAGAGGCACTAGAACTGACTCTGTATCACAAACCATGTACAAATGTTGTACAGGATGGGCAGAACCATGGAAAATACTGAACCTGGAGCAAATGAGGACACTTACACACTGTTGCAAACGTACTAGTGCAGTACCCCCAGACATACAGACAGTGAAAATATCTGCCTTTCTTAGTTAAATCATGTGATTTTAACTTTTTGTCCTTATTTGAGCAAACTATATACTCATAGAAAAATAGGGGGAAAATAGAACAACAACAGAAACTAGTCTAGAAATCTGTTATATTTGTACATACACATACATACACACACACACATATATATTGTAAATATATATAAAAATATACATAAATGGAATGAATGGATCTGAGTGTTTCTGTGCTTTTGTAGCTCCACAAACACACCACCACTAAAACAGCTCTCAAATACTGGAAGCTAGAATTCATTAATTCAAACAAAGCCATTTAAATACATAGAAAAAATTAAATGTTAACTGCTTGTTCCCATGTAAATTTGTTGACACTGCCATAGAGCTGCTCCTTCCCATAGGGAATGCTTGACATCATGCGCTGTCAGATGGTCACACTTTCAGGCTACAGAATCTCTGGTGGTGTTAAAACATCGTGTGTTCCTTGGTATTCAGATAAGTAAGGACAGGTTTACTATGTAATTAATAATCCAAGGAAGAAAAAAGTAGGAAGATGTGGTTATGAAAAGCTGCTTGGTCAGAGGTTCCCAGCACATCCCTACTCTGACTTTTAATGTGATCTGCTATGATCTGGTGATAACCAAACCAAAAAATCACAATTGAAATGCCTTCCTTGCTAGTTAGAGATTTGTTGAAAGACATTAAACACCTAAAACCTTTAGAGAGTCCTAGGAGAGAGAAATCTTATCTCTAGATGTCTAATTGCATTTACAAATCTTCCTAGAAGAGACCTTCCTACTCTTTGACTAAGTTTGAAATGGTTACTAGCTTGATGACGCCTGTTTTCAAAGGTGGACTCCTTCAAAACTGGAAGTGGTTTTATGGTAAAAGAGCTTAAATTATCATCTTGCAGGAAGAGTCTTTGCCCAAGTGGGAATAGGTTCTGCCAGGATAGTGTATTTAGAAACAGAAAAACAACCAAAAAAAAAAAAGAAAAAGAAAAACCCCAAACCAACAGCCCACCCCACACTTGAATTTTAATAAATCCTAACTTATTTTATTTAATCATCCCTCATTTGATTTGTGTATAAGACACTGGTTGAACTGCCTTCAAATAAGGATGCGTCTTGGCACTGGTCATGGCAAAAATTACAGATATAAGCAAAAGCTGACAGCCAGCTAGCTCCAAGATTTCAGGCTTTGGGATCACAGATCTGAGCTAAAGGGACTGATAATGCTTACTGAGCTGTCATAATATACTTAAACTCCTATACTTGACTTAGTACTGCATGACATTTCAATACAAGACATTAGGACATAAAAAATTAGTGTAGACCATACTAAACAGATTTAAAACTGGTAAACTAATTGCAAAAAGTAATTGGGATGTTTTCAGTAATGTCTCATAGGGATCTAGTCATGGCCTAACGCTTTTCCACGATATGAGTAATGATCTGGAAAAACCCCTTTCCTCTTAAAGCTTGCGGATCACACAAGAATTAGAGGAGTGATAAATAGAGAAAGGGAATAGTCATTTATATAATAATCTAGATTATTTTGGAAGAAAGAGCCTTGTTATCAGATAGAGTTTCAAAGCTGACTTTGTGCTCCACCAGGAAACACTAAGAAACTAGTGGAGAAGGTGGTAGTGCTCCAAAACCAAGACACAAATCAGCCTCCGAAGCTTTCTTATGGAGCAAGAATTTATCCGTCTTGCTTTTGCAGGGTGGCAAGAGGCTCTGGCCTGGGACAGCAGTGTGGCCACTGCTCTGGAGCTTCGGATCGGGGATGCTCGGGGTCTTGGCACTATTGCCAAGCTGGTCCAGGTCCTCAGCATGTCCTCATCTGGCTGAACAGCCTGGGCGACCTGGCAGTCTGCCGTGTGGGTTTTTACGCTTCAAGCTGTTTTGTGTTAAAGCCTTGTTTAAAACCCACACGTTTGCAAAGGCTGTTTCAAATTTGGTTTAAGACTTCAGATCAATTCTAGCTCTGCCAGAGTCAAACGTGAAGTTGTGGAGTGGGAGGCAGTGCGGAGAGTACGAGGCTTACAGTGAAAAGTGAACGTGAACTCCCAGCCTGGAATTAACCCCCACCCCAATTAATTAATGCCGTGGTACAGGAGTGAGTTGTTAACCGGGAGATAGCACAGCACTCACGCGATCGCTACTGAGAAACTGTTGAGTCCTGTGGTCTGCATTTCGCAAGGCGGCGGTCAGGTTCGCAGCATGCCAAGAAAGAGAGCTGCTAACAGGGATTTGTAAAACTTAATTAACAGCAGGAGAGATCTTCTGCTAAAAGCATCAAGACTGGAGGAACTAACAGTATGCTTAAGAGCTAATGGATAAATCAGATTTATCCCCAAGTTTAGGGGTTCCTTACACTATTTATCCCAAAATAAAGGAGAAAATGCAGGCCTGAACTCATGAAACTCCAGGAATGTATAGCTCAGTCATGTGCATACATAGTGTTGCCCGGCACAGAAAGCTGAACAGCCTGTAATGGAGGATGTAAAAGAAATGGTTAAAAAGGTAGACTGAAAAGCAACCACACAAGTTTAGTGAAAACATCAGTTTCTGGTATGCAGGAAACTCCATCAGGAGAAGGAGGAGAGTAGGGCATAAGTTGATAAAGCCAACATGACGTGCGTCTGCCTTAGCTTTTGAAAAGTGTTCAAACTGTGACTTTGGAAATGTCAATTTACTGTTGGCTCTAAATAGTATGTATAAAGTTATCCACAAAGCCATAAGAGAAAAAGAAACTTCTAATGAACTGTGAAACCAGATGCTTTATGCTGGAGAAGCACATTCTGCAGTCTGCATATTATTATTTTGTTTTGGGGAATGCTGCAATGTGCTAGGTAATTTCAAATATAGATGCAGGCACAGTTTGCACCCCGAAGAGTTTATGCTGGGAGAAATATTCCTATTTGTGGTTGGGGGGCGAGGTGGGTATACATTCGACAGAAACAGACTTATGAATAATAAACTTATTTCTCAGACTGGAAGAACAGTTTAGTTTAGAAAACTCGTAGTGGATATTTTTGCATGCTTACAGTCAGCTCCCACCTACTAGAAAGGATGTGAGTCTCTGCAGGTGCTGTAAGGGGTTTGGGCGCAAACAGGGTTCCAATGGGAGCTATAAGAAAATATCTGGACTGCCAACTCAGATATCCTAAAAACTGTCTAGGCCGGACTGCAATCAGAGTGGTTTACTTCCCAGAAATGTTTAGGACAAATAATATGCCTGTGTGATCTGGCTGAAGAAGTCATTATTATGAGAGGTTGAGGTAAAGCAATACTGATAGCCAATGACCTAATAAGTTCTGTACATATGTGTGAAATAAATTCTCCTCATGAGAAACATTTTGATCCTTTAAAAATTCTGAGCAAAAGGAGAATGGAAAAAAAAAATTGTCTTCAGCATATATGGTCAAAGTATAATTGCACCATAACTGAAATTTAGTGTGGGTTCTTGGAATTAGTTATGACCCAATCACACATCTAAAATAGTATAACAAATAAGGAAAAACAGTTTTATGCTGAATTTATTGATGAGCTGACAGAATAGTGAAAACCTGGCACTGAGATAAATCATGGATTGCAAAAGGGGCTACATGTATTGAATTACCTATACAGAGTAGAAAAAGTGAGATACGGAAATATGTTCTGATTAATAAGACAAAGGAAAATGGTGCAAAACAGATATACGGCATTCCTTATGATTATGTATGATGTCATTACAAATCACTGGGATTTTTATATTAGGTGATTAGAGATCAAATTATCAGCTCAGCTTTTTCTAAACTTCAGGTTAATATATATCATTTTAAATACCATGAGTAGTAGGCTCCAACAAGGAGATACTGGAATTGGGAGTATCAGTAGAAAAAGGAATTAAAAGAAAAATTTCCTGATTTATCTATTGGATTCTCATTTTTTAATAGTCACTTCTGATGTCTAACTTCTAATGTAGACCACGTTACAAAAAATAGGAGAAATACAATGCTTAAACATATTGCTTTTGTTTCAACAGATTGGAGTGTGTGCAGCAGCAAGCTAGTTTGAGGAAGGATGGGGCAGGTGTAAAGGAGGCAGATTATATGGTATATCGAAATAACAGAAGAAATCTAAGTATAATGACCTCTATAGACAAAAGCCAATTAAAAAAAAATTATTATTTTTACGCGGGCTAAAAAACAAGGAAGGAAACAATGTTCAGCACTGACTGCAAAATGGAATGTGTTAAGCAAGCAGAAAAAATCTGAAAGTGAGACAGGCTTTGAAAAGCCTAGAAAGGAAGGATGGAGAGCTTGATTTGAAGTAGTTCCAGCTGAAGGAGGTCTGTGTGGCTAGGACTGCATCATTAAAGTGCCAGTAATTTTGCCTGATGCCAACACTTTGGGTGGATTGGAGGAATGCAGACTGAGAATTCGCACAGGCAAGAGGGACAAGGTTAAAGAAATGACGATAGGAGGTTTTGAAAGCTCCATGACTATTTTTGATTTTGCTGCAGCAGGAATATTTGCTTTCTTTGCTGTACTTGAGTACTGGGCACTTCTATTTCTGGAAATGCCCCAAGAAGGTCATTCAAACTATTTCAAAACTCGGGAAAATTTTCTGGGTAGTTTTCAGTTTGCATTGCAGTTTCACTTGTCTCTTACTTCCGAGACTGGTTTAGCCATCTCTGATGAAAAGCAATAGATCTTGTAGATAAATTAATGTGTAATTTATGGAAATTAATAACTGTTTGTCCTTTGGCCAAAACGACTTCATCTACATCTTCGGTATAATTAGGACAGAGGGAATGTTCCTTAGCAAGATTTTTTTTTTTTTTCTTTTTCTCTTTTTCCCCAGCTTCATCTGAAAAATCGAAGGAGGGAAAGTCTACTCTTCAGGCATTGAGATGTTTGATGCCACTTTGCTTTTAGCATGTGTCATTTACTTGTTCCATTCAGGTTTTATCCAGTTCTTAATTTGTCTCTTGTGTTTCACACTGAAAAATATTTATTTTAACATGTGTGTTATTAGCTAAATGAAATATGTACGTAAAGAGAAACCACTATTTTGCTTTACTGAAGACTCTTTTAAAATACTTAGTGAATCCTTAGATGCCTAAAATTTCAGAAAAAAAAAAATGAAAAATAGGAGTATTGAATGCATTTCATTTGCAGGTTAAGTAAGAGTACAAAAGTATTTTCACTTTAGTGGTGGTAAAAACAAGGTATGAATTAGCAATGCAAGTAGAGAAGGAAGAGCACAGATATTATAGGAAATAGAGCTGGGAGGCAGGATCAACTATACCTAAATCGTTCATGACAGATACTTGTCTAACTTGCTCTTTAGATCTTTGGTGACAGAGTTTCCACAATCTCTATAGGCTCTTTTTCCTAATGTCTAATCAAAATCTCCTTCTCAGCAGTTCAAGCCTGTTACTAGTTATTCTTTCTGAAGTGGACACACAGAGCAATTTCTTTGCAGCTACCAGCCATCTATGTACAAACTGATCACTGCTTATTCTTCCCTACAGGTTAAACCATCTCAATCCTTATTGTTTTTATACAGATCATATTTGTCAGGCCAACCGGCCTTTTGCTTCTTAGCTCAATTGTTAAGGTAAGGGAAGAATTACTGGATGAAAAATAACATAAAAAATGAGCAGTGCTTAAGCTAGGTAAATTTTCAAGCCACAAGCAACTAAATATAATAATTAGAAATGAATGCTGGTATTTGTGGGTTTTGTTTTTTGTTTTCTGGGGGTGTGTTTGTTTATTTTTATTAGCCTTTGCTCTGAATATATAGGGTCCAACATCATACCTCAATCTATCCTTTGGTTATGTGGGATGAGGATGGACTATTTTGAAATCGGGGGCGATCTTTTATCTTTAAACTTGTTGATTCTGTTGACAAACTCAGTGTTGAATCACATGGCGTTCGAAACATCTCTCTCAAAGCATTCTGAAGAAAACTGTTTTTAATGTAAACTTGTTTTGCAGAAGGGAAAAGGGCCTTCACAGCAGAGCTGGAGGAGCAGGGTGCAGGACACTTGCCCTCTGTCTCTTGCTTTCCCCCTCTCCTGCCACTTTGTACAGGAAACCGTCACTGGTGGCTGAGACCAATGTCCTAAGGGCTATGAAGGCCCATAATTTTTAGGATTTGACAACTTTGTTTAAAAAAAAAAGCAGAAGAGTTCATGGCAGAAAATTTGTTTTGCGCTTTCATATATATGACACAGACTGTGAACTAAGAAAAAGTTGGCATAGTTTTGCATATTTAAGGAAAAATAATGATTGATTATTATTTTACATGTATTAATCACAGAGATGCAGTGAAAACTATGGTCTGAGACAAAAGAAATCCCAGGAAAATTAACTTTTCAGGGAGAGAAAAAAAATATCTCTCATGTACACTTCCAGTGGTAGAGAGAAAATAAGGTCGATTCATTTTTTTAAGTTTAACACACACACATTTAAATTATCAGATAAGCACTTAGATGTTGGGATGACCTTTGAGAGATTTGCTAAATGATTGTATTTAAAACAGGGTTTTGGTTTGGTTTGGCTTTCTTTTCAAGGTTCCCTGTTCCATTCACCATCTCTTTTTGGCCATTGTTTTTCTATTTACATTTAGGTTTTGCTGTTTTATTGAACCTAATAATTGTATCTCTGCCTCACATACCAAAAGAGTGGCCATGTAAGACTGATAGTATCCCATTTCTGGAAAATCCTGAGCAATTAGCAGCATTGCATTTACCAAAAGTGCGTGTAAGAAACTGGAAAGTTATTCCATTTTGTTTTGCTACTTGAGTAAGGAAACCCAGCTTCTGGGCCTCAAATGCCCTGCAGCAAGCTCCCAGACTAGCAAGGAGCAGAGTTTGACTTCCCAACCTTGGGCAAATTCATCTCCTGATGCAAGAGGATGGTATCCCCGCTCCACAGTCAACACAGCTTAAAACTGCGTCCTCAAAAATCTGTTTACTCATCATTTTAGTCTTCCTTGAGCATGCCTAAGTAAAAAATAGATTATTCCCCAGGATAGGATTTGCCTTATCTGACTTCTGGTGTTTGCAATGCAGACTTCTACAGCAGAGCTAATCATCCAGCTGCCCTCCAAGCCGGAGAGAGAAATGGGCACTCCCTGAGCATGCTTCCCATCAGCTTTCGCTGAGATTTCCTCTTATATTCCCAGCTATGGCTACAATATGAGGAGATAAGTTTGGGGTTTTGCTTACTTGTTTTAAAGCAGATTTGCAGACAGGTGCTGACCTGGTCTGGTTCATCTGACTTGATCAACTTACGAACCTGAACGTTTCTGTTGAATATATAGGCAGAACAAATGTTTGGAGCAATCTTGTCTTGATCCAGGGGCCAACAGCTGCATGTTGGGATTCTCTCCTGAAAAGACGAGTGCAATATTCCATTTCCCATGTCCTTGTAAATAACAGGCAGCTTTTAACTGCAAATGCCACTGGAATTTGTCAATAACAAACGTTCAGGAAAGTACCTATCGCAGATACAATACCTGATAGGGTGCAAAAAGTGCTTTGCCTTAAGAAGAGAACCATAACCCCAGGCTGAAGCTAAATGAACTACCCTCTTGCAGTGTAAAAGCTTTTTGGACATGATGTGGTCCTCTATTCTGCTCTTCAGGACAGTATTGCAGGTAGCAAACAGGATGAATCCCTTTGCCACTACAGGCACATCACTCTCTTATTTCAGTGCTGTCGCCTTCGGGACAGTCAGGCTTATTTGTTTATTGCCAGTTAATAAAATATTTTGTTATTGTTGTTAAAATGCAATTACTTCAGTTGGGTGGTAAAAGTGGGGCAAAAAACATTACAGGCAAAATGCCTATGTAATGCTTGTCAAAGTGTCAGTGACCCTCAAAGGTTTGCCCATTTATCATAAATGGTTTTGTTAATACATATCATCACCGGCACTTAGACTCGCATTTGCTTTAATGCTTTGTTCAAAGCTGTAGCGCAACAATAACGGCGATAGGATATAAATACTTTATAAGACATCTATTGTCATCTATTTATCATTTATAACACCCAGCAAAAGCATTATAAAACATTTATTATGCATTTGTAGGTAGCATTTTGTCACTAGCACCATGCATTTGGGGTACAGCGTTCATCACTGGCTGGCTGGCAGGTAACCTGCCTGCTGCAGAGGGACCGGGGGAAGACGGAGCGCCCAACCGCACAGCACGGCATCGCGGGGCACGGGGGAGCTGGGTTCACCTTAAAATATTACATAGGCGGGAGGGGAGGTCTGCGCGCCGGGTGAGGTAAAAGATTTAAGAGTGTTTTTTAGCATGGCGTACACGTTCATTTGCTGTTGACTTTGTTGGGGAACAATCCTGCTCCGTGCAGGATGCCGGCGCAGCGCTCCTGCTTGCGCAGTGGCCGCTGGGCTTTGCTCTGGCTGTGTGTAGGGCACTGCTGTCGCAGCAATGCACCCAGCAGCTTCAGGAAGAAAAATTCAGGTGCTATTTGGTCAGAAGANTACCAGACCCACGTTTGAGGGGCCAGGGAGATGCTGCATGCTTGCCTCCTACAGGGTTTGGTGCCACCCTGCTCTGGTGTGTCTACTGCAGCTCTCCCACCACAGCTTAAACAGTCACACGCTTTAAGATCTAAAGCTCGGTGGCACCTCTGGGTCTCTGTAACCTGTGGGGAAACTGAGGCTTCAGGGAGTCCATCAGGAAACATTTGAAAAGACCCTGATTAAATCAAACTTCTCCTGGAGTTTCTTTTCTGCAGTACTTCTTCCCGGGGCGCTATAGCTGGAGAGATGGGACAGGTACGGCTAGACTTAGCACTTGTAGCCTAATTGATGTTGCTTCTTGATCAACTCCTTTTCTGAGCGGATACACAGTGAGAATGCAATGAAACCCAGGCCAATTGCCGTGGGCACAATAACCGCTCACCACAGGGCAAAACCCTGTTTTTGAGTTTTTGGGCACCCACTGCGGGGCAGGGGAAGGGGCTGCAGCTCCCTCCCGGCTCAGGGCCGGTCCCAAGGGCAGAAAGAGTGGCAACAACAGGCAAATTGCCCCACAATTTGTGCTCCTCTGAAAATTTCCCGCTGATTTCAGCAGCGGATAAATGAAGGAGCTGGATAGGCTGATTGCTCTGGAGATCTTTACACTTTTCTCCCTACAGTGATCAAATAGGAGAGAAACGAAGACCTGGAGGAAATCCCCAAAGAGCTATAAAATAAAGTAGAAAATTTTCTACTGTACCTACAAAAGGAGAGTCAGGGGATGGTC
>VZTL01003502.1:39450-56235 GCA_013400535.1 Scopus umbretta | reverse complement strand
AAAAAAAAAAAAGCTTCTTGTTATGATGGGTAGAACCACCCGTAGAACCATCGAACCTTGGTTTTCCTATCTGTAAAATGGCAGCAACACAGAATGGCTGTGAGGAGAATGGCATCATTAATCCCCACAGAAATCTCTGCCACCCCCGAGTGTCAGCAGGGTTGTAATTATGGTCTTCTTTAAACAGCGTCTGGGGAGATCTGTTAGCAGATGTTTTAAAAGTGCTTTGAAGATGAAAATATCTAAATATTCTTATTACTATTATTATTACAGCTGTCCACAGTGATTACTGTGATTATACAGCACCTTTCTGACATGTCCCTAATGACAAAATATCTTGTGGGCTGTGAAGGGTTGAAAGCAATTCCTCTGCCCCACAGGAACACACATATAGGACTTGGTTTGGGGCAAATCAAGCCATGGTATGGGGCTGGTGGAACCCTGGAAATCCCTGGGCATTTTTCCCGATCGATTTGCCATCCAGAGTGCCTGTGGGATGCTGGAGCTGTGGCGCAACGAGACTGTGGGCTGGCACTTGTCACACCGTCGCGCTGGTCGCTGCCCAAGCCTTTCTCCGGTGATGTAGAAATGCAGACTGACTCAAGACAGTTGATAAAACTGCACAGATTCCTGTAGAAAGGTGTAATGCAATGCCATCATACAGGACTCTGCTTTTATTTTTTTTTTTCTGCTTTTTATTTTTCCTTTTTTTTTTTTTTTTCCCCAGCTGACCAAGGTTGTGGTTTAATAACTGTTTTAGCTGCTTCATTTCCAAATGAAGTCTAAGCCAAAATGTATGGCCATGAAGCTAAATTTAAGTTCCCAGGTCTAAATTTAGGCATCCAAATTGAAGTGGTGTGACACACTCCCCGGCACCCTGTTGAGCTGTACACAGCACCCACTGGAACAGGCAGGTGTGCAAGCACACTGCACCTTTCCAGCTCATGTCTTACTTACATTCAGAATAGAGGGTTTCAAGCCTAATTTTAGAAGACTAAGTTGGAGAATTTTGGTTGTTTCTTGCTAATAGTTGATATGGAAATGTCTGTTCTCTGAGAAATGAAATTTACATTCATTTAAAGAAGAATCTGTCTGCAAGAGATGGGTCCGTGACATAGGGCTTACTACTTGTATTCATGGGTTATTGCCCAGCTGCAGTGTTTCAGAGCTTTTGGTAATAATGGCAAAGAAGAGGGGGAGCAACAGCTATTACAGCTGCTTTTATGGTCTGTCAAATGCTGGAAAATGCTCCTTTTCCAACTGACAGAGGGTATGGTCACGGTTGATCCTTCTCCTTCCCAGGTAGAGTGGGGCAAGGTGTGCCTCAAAGACCAAAGGGCAGTGGGGTTTTGCAGAGGCTGCTTTCCTAAGAGGGGCCATTGTGCTCAGGACACCAGTAGGAGCAAGACAGCCATGTACCTAAAGCTGGGGACGGGCGGAGATCCAATTATGGCACCTTGTTTTTTGTTTGTGCGGGCATTGATTTAGCTACATGGACCAAATAAGAGACAAAGGATGCTGGTTTAGATGGTTGAGACTTCTAAAGAACGACTGCTGGAAGCCATCTTTTATGGATAAGCCAGCTTCCAATGATGTTAGCCTGTTGAGGATGTTGCATGTGCATGGGTGGGAGTATTCCTGCAGAAAGCAGTGTGCTTGGTGGAGGACAGGAAGGTGCTCGTCTGCTGTGCCTGAGCCCCAAGAGTTGCACGCTTCCCTCAGAAGCTCTAAATCTTTTGGAACGCTTCAAATACATGCTCTGGTCTCTCCCTTTTCCAACAGCAATCAAAGCTGGATGAGTTGTTTATGTGCTCCTTTTTGGAAAGGTTCATTCCCCCTTGAAGATGAAACAACGCCGAATAACTTATGGCTGCCATGTGAGCAAGTCATGAGCGCCTGTTTGTGTGTGCACGCTGTGTTCGTCAAACGCATCTGTGTGGTGATCAGAAGATACAGAACTCCCTGTATATTTGTGGGCAAAGTCCAAGTACGGACAAGGGCCTTGACTTCAGAAAATAAATTGCTCCTGATAATCCTACTAATTCATCTGCAGGTTTTCCTCTTTCCAAACAAACCTGCACCAACTGAAATCACTTGTAATACAGCCAGTTAATATGCTGGTTGTATTTTAACTCTCTCATTGAATAGCGTTCAATTTCTTCTTTCCCATTTGGCTTTTTTTAATTATTATTTTATATTTGATTACATCCTATTGTATCTGATACTTACCAGAATTAAGCTCTCCTCGCCGTAATGAAACCTCAGTAGGCCTGGAGCGCTTTGGCAAAAGTAACCTCAAGCTCGTTTGTCGAGACGGTTTTGCCAAGCCCACACAGCTCTAATTACATCTTTTCACTGGCCTGTTTTAAACTGTCCCCTCTTTCTAAAGCCTTTTGTGTGTTATTCAGAAATACATTGTTATAATGAATACAGTATGTTTAGAATAAGTTTCATTGGATTTAGTAGCCAAGCAATCGTACGTTTTTATTAGAGGTACTGAAGACTTCCAATGGAGATAATATTTATACAGTGGTCCAGAATTGTTTGCATTTAGAAGAATAAATAAAATTAATAATATCCAAACAAGATAATTAAAATGTCAGTTACAAAGTACCTTTAATTTGCTTTGGCTTTTGATTTGCATATCCCTTCCTTTACTTTGAAGACAAAGAGAAATACACTTGATACCAGATCGCCAGCTCTCTAATATATCATGTAATAGCCAAGTACCTCCCTTTTGGACTGTATTTACAGTAAGATTGCAGAAATATACCCACATTTGCATCCTTGGCTAGCATTTTTCAGTACACAAACATTTTCTGGTTGGCTTTGTCAGATGCTAACTTCCATTTTTGTTAAATCACAGTGTTGTGGACGATCAGAAAAAACCCAACCCAAACCAGAAATGAATAAACACACAAATCTTCAAGCTGTCTGTAGTGCTTGCTAAAAGCTGTGATGGACAGGTAGTTGTGGAAAATAGTTTTCATTAGCCACTGAAATGTCTTTCTGTAGGTACCTGTATTTAATTAAAAAAAAAAAAAAAGACCACAGCAAAACACAAAACAAAACAATCTCCCCTGTTATTATATATATGTGAGATACTTAAAATTATATCACACACAGAGCTAGATAGGTGGATATATATATATATGTATGTCTATAAATACATAGAAAAGAAAGAGGGTTAGAAAGAAAGAGTAGGTCTATTAATCACAGACATTTAAGGCCTCATGACTTATCAGCTGTGCAATATTTCCTAAAGAAGTGGACTTTGAGAAACTATAGCACTGTTTAAAGTACGTGTTTGGAGCTTACTGGCAGCAACAAGATGAGAGAAGTACGTAAGTTGCAATAAAATCTTTGCGAACCTGTTGCCTGATTCTTACCTAGAGTTTTCTGCTTCTTTGCTACATATTCAGCACTTTTAAAAGCGTGTAAGCTTGCAATACCTGAGAGTATGGTTGTGTTTTGGACTGGCAAATTCTGTCTTGTGTTTCATGAACATGGCCATTTTTAAACAGGTTGGACATTTTTTATCCCTGGTTTTTTTTTGGGTAAACTATTTTTTGTAACTGTTACTGTGCCTACGCCATGAATTAGTTGTCGTTATTCCTTCTTGCTCTCCATTTTGATCTTATGTATGGGTACTTTGCAAAATCTATTGGGATTACGCCAGATGAAAAGGTCGCTATGCAAATATGGAATCTTACGCCCTAGTATTTGTTCCTAGTTGCAAAGCACGGATTTTAAATGAACAATTGTATGGCATCCTGAATAAATAGAGATGCTGGCTAACAAAGCTTGTATGTCTCTGAGACAAGTGGAAAAAGCAAGTTAAGCTTTTTATTTTTATAATAGATATTTCTAGTCTCAATTTTTCTGGCGTGCTTTGTTAAGTAGATCTTTATTTCCAGAGACTGAAATGTACTCCTCTTCCTTTTTCCTTGAAAATTAAAAGCTTCTACCTTAAAGAAGTGAATGATACATTATCTGCTATCTCTAAATTGAACCCATTTGGAGCTATTTGCATCCTGTAGAAACCTACAGCTGAGTGCTGTGCTCAGAGGTGTAATGACTGGTTGTCACAACACGCTGGAGGTGGCCCCATAACAAAATGATCCCCTGTCAATCCCCTTGCAGGAAATGCATTGGCAACCTGTAATTCGGCCTCAGTATTAACATCCTGCCTGGGTTTTGTTAAATAGCACTTTCTAGGAAGTAGATCTGCTGAACTTGTGCTTAATAATGTTTTAAGGGGAATATTTGATGGAAGTTTTAGAAAGCATCACATGGGGTTAACAGTGATTTGTCATTTGTTTCTAATTAAAGGACTTAATCTCTTATCACTAGAACAGCCTATTTTTTTATACTAAAGGCACAGATGTGAATGGAAACATATTAATGAGATGTCATACTACACAGTCATTTAGTGTTTTGTTTAACTTAAACATAGCAGAAAATGTGCATCTAAGTAGACACATGTAATGACATTGAGATAGAATTATAATTTCCTACATTTGCATAACCTTTAGAAGCATCCACTTTAGATCCACCTTGCAGTGCTTATTCTATATTCAAAACTGATGTTTGTTACCGTAGTAAAAGGGTCTAAAGTCACACAATGACATTGTTTTCCTGTCAAATGGCCTGTTGTTTTCCTTAAACCAAACATACATCTGTTTGACTTTGTTGGCTCTTCTTAAGAGAGCGAAACAAAATCTGTCCAGTCTGACACTCGTGGTTATTGCTCTTGCAAAGTGAAGAGAATGCCTTTCATGAAAAGGCCTTTAATGAAGGCCTTTTATGAAAAGCAAAGGCTAACCTCATCCATAGGTACGGTACCTGTTATTGTCAAGTACACAACAGCCTCTTCACAGCCGAAATATTTAAAAACTAGGAAAAAGGAAAGTATGGCATGAGTTAGTATGACAGTTAAAGGCCAAAGTCACATTTTGGTGACATGCTCTGGCACAGACTGTCACACATCACTCCATCAAGGTCAGATAACCTGTGGATGAATGAGAGAGGGCCATCCTTTCCAAAATGTTGCTCTCTCAAGGTCACAAAACAAGTTGGGGCTAGAGCGGGGATGAATGAGTTATTTAACATATTCAAATCCACTAACGAGGGATTTTCGAGCCTAAGTATTCAGTGTGCAAATTATTGGGAAAACCTTATGAGAAATGAAAGGTTTCAGTCAGATTAGGTATAACAGAGTTGCCAAATAAATACAATCGGTGAAGAATTCGTCAAAGTTATACATTATATTTTCTTTATTCCGAGTGGTGTGTGAAACTGCTGCTACTCCACGTTGGTGACTCCAGCTCTCCCAGCACATCCCTGTGTGCCAGGAGAAATGCCGCCGCTAACACCAGAGACCAGCACTAGGTAATGTCTATGTGGAAAATGCCAGTCCAACTTTATTTACTAGGGAAACTGTCTACTTTCTTGGCCAGATGATCGGGAGTTAAGACTCCTGTGCTTTATTTCACTGGCTGTCTTATAGCGCAACTCAAGGCAAATTGCTCAGAGCTGAATTGTGGTCCCACTGCAGTGGGTGTCAACATTTCCTTTAACCAGATCAGAATTTCTGCTTTAATTCTGCATGCCAGACTCCAAGTTAACTTATGCAGGTATCATAACATGCCTTCCGGATTGGTGCCTCGCTGTGTTATTTTGGATGACTAAGAAGGGTGAGAGTGATCATTACCCCGCCTGCCTTAATAGCTATAGTAAAAATGTCTAACACTGCTGTCAGCTATTGTGGCAATTACTCTGAGAAATCATACTCTTTACTTTTTACTAGCCTTTTCATATAGTTAACAGTAACCAGAAGAAAAGAAAATCTGCTCCAGCTTTCACTTAAATAATGTATAGCTATCTCACGTTCAGAAAAGACTAGATTGTTCCTGTGCTGGAGGCAACATCAGATGGAGCAGTACTGGGTGCAGGTAGTCTTGCAGATCTCAGACATCTCACTTTTAACTTACAATGCAGAGCAGGAAAGGCATAAGGTGCCCAAAGTTGCGGCAGCCAGTGGGACGTCTGTGTGGCTCCTTCCTTAGGGAAAGAGCTGATTGCCAGATCGTTACTGCCACAAGGACTGCTCATGGTCCTGTGCCAGAACAGCCTATGCAGTCTCAGCACAAATAGTAAACTTCCATGCTTTGCATAAGGATAAAGTCAAATAAACATAATACAGAACTTTCTCCCCCAAATGCTTTCCTTTCCCATCGTGAAACTATCATGGCAGGCTGCTCTGCTTTTCTTTCCCCCGTGCCAGGATCACAACTTCCAAGTCAATTTTAATCCTTTTCTCTTTCCTACATATTTATTTTCCAGCTTAGTCTTCTCTTTCAGCTCCTCTTTATATCTCCTCTTTCTCCACCATGCCTGCCGTGGCCATTAGCTCCCTTGAGCACGGTAATCTTTTCCCCTTAAGCTTTTCATTCCCCTTCTTTAGTCTTTCCAGAGTGCAGCTACTGAAATACCTTACTCTCTATCCCTACTAGCACATCGCTCTTCTTTCCTCCCTTGTACTCTTACCCCCAATTCCCAACCCAGGAGTCGAGCCAGGGCTGTGCATAATCCTTGCTTCAACTACATGGCAGTAATTTCTTTTTAATTCCTCTCTTTTAGCTACTTTTTTTTTTTCTCAACACTTTCAATTTTGTTTTTTTTTTTTAATGTCTCATATCCATTCATTTTTCTCTCACTGATCCTTTTCCGTTGCTTTCAACTCCTTCAGAAACACCTCTTCCTGAAAGACTTCCTACCGAGATCTCCCTGAGAACTAACTTTACTCTTCTTGGTAGCATCTTTCAACTCCCACCTGCATCCCTCTCGTGTCATGTCTTCACTGTCTTGGCTTGCGAGTACTCAGCTACGCCTTTGTGGCAGCATGCGGTCTTGGGCAGAGATACTCTACGTGTGTGCAGAGGAGGTGGTTAGCTTAAGTGGAGTGTTGGGAAGATACTGCTTCAAGGCCCGAGTGGTATCAGGAATGCTGTTTGAGGAGTGGTTGTAAAATGAAGGAAGAAATAGGGAATAGTAGTAGCAGCGGAACTGTGAAGTATCATAGCTTGAACAATTGTCTGTTAGGTGTTGGGGCAAAACAGAAAGTTTTTGATCAAACAAAACAGGTCCCTAGGAAAGCAAAAGTTGAACAATATTTTTTCTGTGTCTACTTTGTCTTTTACTGTCTACTTCATTGCCAATGCTTCTAAAAGGAAAGCCTTCAGGACAAACGGCTAGAAGAAGTAACCGTTTTCTAACAAATAGTGATGGTTGGCCATAGCAATGGGTAGAAAATGGTTCTTTCCCTGGTAGCAATATAGCGCATGTGGGCTAGGCAATGACTTTGCTGGAAAGGATTGCAGGTTAACCACACATTGCGAAGGAGATGCGAATCAGCCGGTCAAGTCCTTGGTCAGAGGTTTCCTTAGCTTTCTTCCAGCTGGGTTTTGCATAATTATATTTCTTTAGAAACTGTTGATTAAGCATGGAGAGAAGTAGTAGTTTGACATTTATGTCACTGTTTTAAGTAGTATTCAGAAAATTAAGATTATTTATAAAACAACAGCAGTAGAGTTTAGCCAGCTATGAAAATCAATTGCCAGAAATCATGGAAACCATAAAAATTAAAATTTGGTTTGAAAAAGATCTTATAATTTTAAGATCATCTTGGGATATTTTCCACCAGAGAGTTCTTTCAATATCAGCTCTAGCAAATAACCCACTATTTTAGTGATTTTATTTTTGTGGAATATATATATGTATTTATATGCCAGTAATGAGTAAAATAAATGATTAAATAAGCCTACATTTTAAAACAAAAGTGCCTGTATTTTTTCCTCTAAGCTGGTTTATAGAGATTATGAAGTAACCATGCTATGGTGGCAGTCAGTTTATCAAAATGTAGTAGATGAAATTAAATGAGGATTATTTATGTCAATATTCATTTGCTTTTAGTACAGTAACTCCATCTAACTGTTTGATCTATTACATTTCAATCCAATGGATTTCTCAGTCAGTCAAAGAAAAAAATATTCATTAAAATAGTTAAGGCAGAAATACAATGGCACAGTTAGCCTTAGAACAACATTCTGCACACAAAGTTGTGTGAGTAAATCTTTTCACGTGGGTAGGAAAGGTCCCTATGTATTCCTTTAGAGACTTAAACCATGAATGAACATAAATGCACGTTTTTCCATCCAGAATATTTGGACCACCGTGCCTGTTTCCCTTAGTGCTTTCTTTTGTATTTTCTTAGTGGGAGACCACTTGTAGTAGGTGATGTCCCTTCTTTTATAACAAGTTGTTTCTTTTGGCTGGCATGGCTATGATAATTAAGACTGTTCCTTCAGAATTCCAAATTTTTCTCTTTCCTCACTTGTATTATAAGTTTTCCTTAAAATGAAAATAATGATATGGTAAAAAGAATCCAAAGCTATGTCTATATAGTAACAGTTAATAACAACTATACAGCAGAATTATGTTATTTCAACACACAGGGGTTTTCTCAGGTGGCTCTAACCTTTGGCTGTTGTTGACAGTCAAGAACAGCCCATTACTAGAGGACTCCATAAATATGTTTCCTGGCATTATGAAACATCCTTTTAGAGAAAAGGAGAGAAATGTGTTATTTCTATTTAGACAAATGTTCTCCTTTTGTGAAGCTTTTCTCCTTTGCTTAATGGAAAGACTGTGATTCAAGGGAGAATATTTCAATTTTTACACTGGCTATCAAATGCAGCAGAAGTAGATGGCCTGAAAAGGAAATAAGAAACTAAATGAACGTTTGAGTACTTACGTACACTGGCTAAATACGCGAATTAGATCCAGTTTTGGAGGTGATACCTATGGTTTTCAGTCTTTGGCTTTGTTATTTTAGTCATTCACAGGTTTTAACATTGAGTGAAACTCAAAGGCTGCGCCACAAACTGCAGAATAAGCCTGGCGGTCAATTTAACTATCACCCCGTACCTCTCTCTGTGACAAGGGCAAAGACTGAAATGCTTTTCCATTTCACCTGTGCATATTGAGTTGTCAGGCATGTTACAATGGCAGAAGCTGCCAGGGTGATCTGCATACCTAGCAAGGCGAGTGTTGTGCAATTTTGGTATTGAAATAACAGTTATATGGGGTTGCGTAGATTCCATGTCTAGAGAACAAAAATCAATTTTGTGCCAGCTAGAATGCAAATTATTGAACCTATTTCTTGTCTTTTTTTCCTTATAAAACAGCAGCGTAAAACCCAGGTAGGACACATCTGCACAGAATTGCCCCAACCTCTGTATCTAGCCTGAGATCTACATCTGACCAAGGGGCTGCTGGTCCTTTCAAGTATGCAGAGAAAGTTGTCAGCCCAGAGTTTACTAAGCATTTCTGTTCCCCTTTCTGCCCTCTGTAAAAGTTTGAAAAAGGCTCATAAATGGCAAAAAGGCAGTTGTATACAGGAAATGTAACTTGGCAATAAAAGCCTGTTTTGAAGCACACTACATGGTTTCTGAATAAATATTTCTTTAATGCATGTAATTACTGGATCAGCAGAATAAATGTGGTCATGTCCTTGTAATTAATACATTGTCAAAAGTTCATTTAGGTATAATAATTTCACAGAAAAAATGCTGTCTATGTAGTTTGTGCAATAATTTGTTAAATTAAGTGCAATAAATACAAAATTATTGGTAGATACATTTTTTTAAGTTCTTATTCATTTCAACATGCCATCTAATACTCTTAAATGTTTTTTATTTCATAAAAAGGAAAGATGCTAAAAATAAAAGTGCTGTCATAATGTTTTTCTTCTTTTTGCTAAAGGAATTTTCAAGCAGCGGCACTTAGTACCGCAGCTGCAGTTGGCAAATATTTAGTTAAGAATTGTGTAATCAAGTTGGCAAAGACTTGAAGATCCAGTGAGGAATGCACAGAGAAGGATGCCTGTTTATGCACTGTAGAAAAACAAAGTGTTTATCCCCGGATTTGGTATCATACTTCTTCAATTCTACTCAGAGCCAATTATAAGGCTGGGTTAAATGTTACAGCTGTACGGGGTTTTTAGCAATGGGAAGAGTGTCATTCTTGATACTCAGAGCTTATTTAAAATAATTCTTCAGAAAATAAGTGTTCTGATTCTTCCCTGCTAATCTCAAAGTGGTGGCTTTTGTTTGGTGACTGGTTTTATTATGACTGGGAAAGCAGAGGCTGTGGAGCAGTGATGTGACCATGATTACTGGTGGTGGCCATGGTCAGGTTACCCAGCAATATCAATTTATTCTCAGTCAGCATGTACACGTTGTTGATTCCTGGTATAGGGCAGAGAAATTTCTGCTGGTTTTATACTGGTTGGAGAAGGGCTGATGGTACCTGCTCTGGCACAAAGCTTGTTAAGGGGATGCTGACCCATTGCCACGTGTCAAACAGTTTTCAAGAGGCAAAGTTTCAACGTTTTACTGGATCAGGGCTTTGTGCTGATATATATACAGTCATAGCAGTTCTCATCTGGCACTACAACTCCTTAAGCCTATGTATTATATTCTTGAACCCTGGTCAGAGATTAGTTTCTCACTTGACCATGCATATGACAAATTAATGTTAAAAACAGAACTGGAATTCAACTTCCCAGTATCTGAACTTGTGCTCAGTTGGTGCTCGCAAGACCACACGTCTCCCGTATGACGTAAACCACAGACTGACTTAGAGACTATAGGACTTTATAGTACTCCTAGGCAGACTCTTAATTTCTTCCAGGCAGTAGAAGCTTCCTATTTTGTCTGTGGAGACGTTAAAACTTCGGCTTTTCTTTCTCACTGAAATTTCATAAAATTTGGTAACCTGTTGCCCTAGCAGAGTGTAGCATGTCAGGCAATATTTGAAGAACATGTACTAGGAAGGTATTCAGGTGGTTTCAGCTGACTCTGGAAACAAACCAAACCAACCAACTAACCAAAACCTGGTTGGGTGAGTAGTCTCAGAGAGGGCAGTAGTTAATAGGTGGATTAAATCCTAACCCCGGATGTCTATGAGAAGTGATAGAACCCGTAGGGTTCTCTCAGACTTTGTGCTAATATCTTTATCAATGACCTGAAGGAGACCATGGGATGTACTCTCAACATGTCTGCAGATGGCGCCAGACTAGGGATCCAGATGAAATACTCAAGGTCAGGGCTTCCTTTCAGAAGGACCTAGACAGTTCAGTAGGAACTACAGGAAAAGCCTGCCCCAGGAAGGAATAATTCCTGTGAACAATTCTGCTGGAGGCCATCTGGATAGTGAGCAGGTCTTGGGAAAATGCCCAGGTGCTGGTGGGCAGTCAGCCACACAGGAGCCAGCAGCGTCCTGGGCTGTGGGAGCAGGGATGTGGACAGAGGCTGAGGGCTGTGATCATGTCCCTTCACTCAGCACTTGGTGTGGGGCAGGAGGATGAGGGACAACAGGCATAAGTTGCAAAGGTAGAGATCCACACTGCATACAAGGAGGAACATTCTCCCCATGAGGGCAGTCAAGCAAGGGAGCAGCTTGTCCAGGCATGTTGTGCCATTTCCACCCTTGGAGGTTTACAGGGCTCAAGTGGATCAAGCCCTGAGCAACCAGGTCAGACCCCAGAGCTGACCCTGCTGGGCCCAGGAGGTCAGGACAAAGACCTCCCTTAACTTCCCAAATTACTCTGTGATCCCATGGATGTGAGGAAATGTTCAAAAAAAATCCAGATCTGTAAATCCAAGCCACACTTTGTCAGCTCTGAGTGACAAGCTAAGAGTAAATTACAATATGTAATGAGAATACCAAATCACCTCCGACGCCTGTCAGCTCCAGCATATAACCCACTGAATACTGCATTTCAGTGCTAACACTTACATTTGCTCCAGTGAGATATAAATGTTACTTGACCTCAAAAGCAGGTCATGAAGCACATATAACATCTTGCTCTTAAGCTAAAAGATTCATTGACAAACATCATTCAAGTAGTACAATTTAGATGGTTACAAGAAACCATAAAAATGTTGTGATACTGCAGGGAAATTGGCTCCAATGGGTCTATATTATATCTTGGCATTGAGACATTGTATGCAGTAAGAATAAAGCAATGTTGCTCATAAACAGAGGAACATTAATTATACACATTTAATTTTGTGTAACATCAGACTTGTGGAAAACATAAGAAAATTCATGTATTGTAAATGTCATCTTTTTTCCTGAAGGAATTTTCAATTATTATTTTATGATGATAAAATAAGGTGTACTGATGTATTCTCAAAATAATTTTATATTTATTTTTACGTATTTCAATAATATTGAGTCAATAAAGATGATATCAGGAAATCTATGAATGATAATGAATTTTATTTACATTTTTATTATAGCACTAACTTCACATCAGTTCCCTTCAAGTGTACATTTGAAAAAAATGTGCAAATCATCTCTTTTTAACAAAACTACCCAAAACATCTCAATCAACTTTTGTAATGAAATTTTTATTGCAGTGTTTGAAAATATTTACATCATCAAGAAAAAAATGTTCATCAAATGAGGCCACATTCTGGGAGAACAGGGAAAACGGAGTAAGGTAAGCGAAATATTACATGGTGAGAACTGGCCCTTGACTCAATAGCCCTTTTCTGGAAAATGGTGGTGTCAGTATAGTGAGATGAATATAACTCATCACAGAGAGAAGTTCCAGAACTTGTTCTGCAGCACAGTATGAGTAGATGAAGCTTTTTCTTTTTAAAGTTGTGCTTCAGGATTGTCATGATCATGTGAAATGGGATTGACAGTGGTTCTCAAATTGTAGTCTGAAGACACTGTTATCTAGATGCTTTAACCACTGGTTACAGTCAGAATCAGTCAACTGTGTTCTTCAGAAATGTTTTTAACTAAATTTCTGATGAGTGTTTTATTGTCCGAGAGAAATTTTGAAGGTGGACAGCAGACAGTTGGAGCAAAAGTTTTGGAGCTCCATGGTCCAGAGCAATTAATGCAATGATTATGTATTGGAACCTGGGAGGAAAAAGGTGTTTCTGGCAGGGAAGACTGAAAGGCCTTAGCCACCTCTCAACCGGTGTCTCCTCATTTGGAAGCATTTGTGGCACAACTGATGGCATTTGTTTAAGGCAGTCATCTGGTAAACATGAGAGTATAATGCACCATATTGCATTCCCAATAACATTTTAAACTGTTTGCAATCTCAATAAACTTTTAACTTTTGAAACACATGCATAGAGGACAGTTCCTTGCTTGTGTTGGAGGGAATATCAGATTTACATAGTGTCTGTATACTTCCATTTCCAAAAGCTGCAAAGTCGACAGCCAAAAATAAAAGCAGGCCAAGAACAGTAAAAACTCATGGAAACCTCTGTTCACTGCTTTTCAATCCTGTTTTGTTCATTTTACCACAACAGCTTGGAGTTGGGCTTCTGGACTGGGCCACCGGGAGCTGCGAGGTGTGGACCTCACTTGTTTTTCCTACAGGAGGAGAGGGCAGGAGTTCTTTTTGAAACTTTGGTGTTGGGAGTGTGCAGAAGTGCCTCCAACCAATAACTGCCTCACGTTGTAAGCAAATATATAACCTTTCAGGGCTTTTCTTCTTCTTTTGTCTTTTTTCTTTTGCTGTGCATCCTTCACACAGTGGATGAAGAGATGAAGCATTCTTTGTTCTCTTTTGGCAGGGTAGCTTTTGGGAAAGCAACAGAAGTGACAGAAGAGCAATTTACTTCACCTGTTCACTTCTATTCACTTCTATTCTATTCACATGTATTCACATCTGGTCACTTCACTTCACTTCTATTCTATTCTAAAATAGTGAAAACCACAGCTGACTGTGTGTTGTATCTGAGCATACTTCTTGTGTCCTTGGGTGTAGTGTTGCTGCTCTGTTCTGGCTGTGACTACCCAGAAAGAGGACGCCACGGCTTTATTATGTACTGGAAAGAAATGAGTGTTCTTCCAGTCAGCCATATAAATTCAGTGTTGATTAAACCTGGGTTCATGTTAAATCGTTTCCAAATCCAAACCACCTTCCTGACCTGAATTTTCTCTCTCTCTTATTGCACCCGGCATCTGCATTGAATGGGCGCTCCGTGCAACTACATAGCTTTGTTTTCCAGACAGAAACGTGCTGGGTTTCACATGCTGCCTTCTCTGTTGTACTGCTACCGTACACCTTGCTACTCAGACAGGGTAGCAACAGATAGTTGCCCTATTCTTTTCCATATATTGCATTGTATTTTTATCTAGTTATTTCAGTGATAAGCCATCTCTTTTAGGAGAGTACCCCATTATTATAATATGCCAGGTACTTATGTCAAGGCATTGATATATGTCATTAACACAATGGAAATAAATTCAAACTCGTACATTGTATTTCACACACTGAGTTTTATCTTGACCTCCTAAGGTGAGAGACAGATGTTTTCCATTGGCAACGCTATGGTTATTTGTTTATTTTTGTGAAATGCACATCTGAATTCCACCTATATAAAACTGGAGTATGGGCTGCATTTTAAGTGAAACCAGGGAAAAATATGCAAACTTTGAGAGACGAAGGGGAAAAAAACCTGCAGCAAGCACCAGGATATGTGAGTGAGTAAGCATAATAGATCAGAATAAGGCCCTAAATCAATTTTATTTTCACAATTCTAGCATCATAAAAAGTGGGTGGCAGTAAACCAATTATTATGCAACTTAATGAACTAATTAGGAAAATCAGAGCAATAATGGTACTGGTACTGACTGATCTGAATATAAAAAGTAGAATTAAGTTCTCAGTATTGAATTTTTCAGTACAAAGGATTATATAATAACTTTCAAAGCATTTTGAATTTGGGGAGAAGGAGGATTGCATCTATAGTTGCTGTGGGTACCCAAATGATCTGCTGTTTCATGTACTGAACTCACTGTGTAAGTATTAACATATGGACTGATTTTTTTTTAAAAAAAAAAAAAAAAAAAGAAAAAAAGTAAGGACCAGATCATTAAAAGCTTCATTTGTATTTATTTGCCCCTACGTACTGTTGAAATACCAATATCTGTGGTCAGTAGGTGCTTAAATACCTTGAGCATACGGCTTAGGTGGCTGATCCTGCAGACTGGTGACATGAAACCTTGTACACTGGGATTGCTGCATAAACCCAAACACTGCTTTAAGCTTTCGTAGGAGTGGGATTTGCACCAAACTGAATGCACAAGAATAGAAGAAAATAATCACAAAAGCACAGCTTCTCTTCCTTAATATTAGTATTGTAGAACACGCTATGCTTTAAACTATTTAAAAAACCTCATATAATACTGTACATGTTGACAGAAATTATAAATACGTTGCTATCAGACCAGTATTTCTCATTATACATCTGAGGTTATGTATGAGTGTTTTGAGACATTCAATAGTTTGTTGATTTTCTTTCTTTACAATATTTCTGCCTTTACATATGTAGATAAAATGATGTGTGATTACGGGCCTAAACCTTTTCTCTTTAACATCAATGATAAGGTTCCTTTTGCCTTCGGTGCCGAGATTGAAATGCACCCTCATAAATTTCTCCATCATTTCCTTGCTATTGTGAGATGTGCTATAGTGTTTTCACTGATTCATAATATATTTCTTTATCATACAATTATAAAATAGGGTTTCTTTTCATGTGATTCCATGTCTGCTTTATCCATGTTTGGCAAATTTAAGAGCCATAATGTTTGTATGTAGTACATGTTGATTTTTTTAATGTTCTTTATGATATTTGGATATCGAATTGCTCCTGTAGATTGGGTCCTACATGTGTCAGGGCAGTTTCTGTCTTGAAATATAAGCCTTGCGTTCTCAAATGGAGCATTACTCTTGTGTGTGTACCCAAAGACAGGACTTGGCTATACCAGTGTCTGAAGAATTGCGCTGTTTCAGATGGTGTCCATATTTTTTCCAGGAAAGTAGCTGTTTGGTTGACAAGTATTTCATCACAAAGTAAAGGTGAAAGTAATTTCTTAAATAGCTTCATGGAAAAGCACAAGTAAGAAGAAAAATAATTTCGGCTTTCCATGATAAAAACAATCAATGTGAATAGTTTTGTTTATTTTCCTGGTCAAAAAGTCACTGTCAGAGTATATTTAAAACAAATGGGGAGATGGGAGGGGCAAATGGCCTTTAAAGCAAATGTATCACATACAATACTTTTTAAAAAAGAGAAGGAACCCAGGCCAGCATGTTAAAAATGAGCATTTCCAATACAATTTGTCACCCATGCATAAATCTTGCTGACATTTTCAGTCACTTTAATAGCCTTCCCATTTTATAAATCAGTATGAACTTGCACAGTTGCAAAAAGTGTGTATTTTGAACATCTCATTTGCATACTTTACCAAAAGCCAATGAGGCAGTGGAAGCAACACTGGTGATCATAATAAGTGTTTGGGAAAAGGCAGAAAGATCACTAATGGTTTGCCTTTAGGGATTTCTGTACTCCATAGGGGACGAAAATGAGAAATATTTTTCAAACAGCAGGGGTAAAGGTTTTAAAACTAGAAACACATGGAGTGATAAAAATGTTAGTGCCACAGGGCGCATAGCAGGAAAAATTTACAATGTAAAAACTGTAATTTCAGCATTAGGAAGTAATAATCGTGTTTCATCATTGTTATTAAAGCATGACCCTTAAAGTCACATAAATTAGATATAACTTTCTAGAGAAGTGTATTAATCTTCAATGGAAAATATTAGGAAAGTTTATTATCATATGAAGATCAGAAGAAACTGGGTTTTATTAAAAAAATGAAGTTAAACTTGGTGGTTTTTTT